>JABSTR010003742.1:0-55035 GCA_013339765.2 Haemaphysalis longicornis | reverse complement strand
CGCAACTACGCTAATATATTCATGAACGATCTCGAAACAAAATTGCTATCAACCTGTGAAATTAGACCATTTTTTTACAAACGCTTTCTGGACGATGTATTCCTTATTTGGACCGGTACGGATGATGACTTAATCGACTTCATCGAGTGTTTCAACAAGGCCCATCCAAGCATCGCATTCACTTAAACCTATTAAACCACGGAAATCAATTTCCTTGACGTGCATATAAATACAGACAAATGAGAACTGATCACTACCGTGTACAAAAAACCTACCGATAGGCAGCAGTATCTGCACTTCGACAGTTGTCATCCGCGCCACTGCAAAACGAGTATCCCATACTCGCAGGCCCACCGATTTAGAGAATTTGTTCCCGCACCGAGGACTTCGAGGCAAACGCAGAAAACTTGCGCAATGTACTCGCGAAGCAACAATACCCACCACCCATAGTCAACGACGCTATTTGCAAAGCGGTCAACCTTGATCGCCAAGAGTTGCTGCACCATGAAAAAGAACTAAACCAGAAAGGGAGAGGCAACCTAGTTTTGACGTTCGGGGGGCAACTCCCCAAACATAAACAAAATCTTGAAAAAGCACTTCAACATGCTACAACAGAGTGAACGGCTTTCGAAAATCTTCCCCAACCCTCCTCTGGTCGTATACAGGCGCCTCAAAAATATTAAAGATTACCTTGTACACGCCAAAACCGGGAGGGCACCCAAGGGTGGGTGTCGACCATGCGGAAAGGCACGGTGCCGCGTATGTAAACACATGCAGACTCAAATTTTCAAGCATCTAATTCACGCGACACTCGACTGCGACTCTTCTAATGTGGTGTACCTTCTGGAGTGCGGTGTTTGTGGCATCCAATACATTGGCCAGACGGACACGGCATTCCGCATGCGCTTCAACAACCATCGCGCACATGTTCGTTCACTCCCGGATCTACCCTTATCACGACATATTAACTCCGAAAACCACCCGTTCGACTCCATCAGGGTCACACTTTTACAGAGTGGATTTTCTACTACAAGAGAGCGCGAACAACGTGAATCTTACATTATTTACATTTCAACACCGTAAAGGCAGGAATGAATGTTAGCCCGGGCATTATGTCGTCTATACATGCTGTTGATAATCTGGCTGCAGAATAATCCCCTATCTAAATTAAGTCTCTGTGTTGTTTTAAAACAAGTAATCAAGCTATTCTATTTATTTATTCCCTTCCTGGGTGTCCGCACAGGCGGCATATGCCACAAACAAAATCGAGGCGCCCGCCGCCGTTACTCCAACAAAGGACCCGCGCGACTCCCGCGTGCGGTTAGAGGATTAGTTAAGCTCCTTTCCCTGGTTCATGGTCAGGGACGACCCTGTCGGCTGCCCGGGCAGGGCAGAAGAATAGAGCTAAGAATGATGAATGGCACTCGCCCGTCCTGCCGGTAGGCAGAATCGTGCATGCTTTGAGCCACAGTGCGGAGATCGTACCTACACTCTTAACGAGCCTGCCTGTTTGTTTTGTAGGGTTGGCGTCACTGAGATATGTGTGCGGCTGCGACCGCTTCCTGTCAACTCTTCCCGTAAGGTCAGTGACCATTAGAATTCTGTGCCTCCCAGTGATGGTGTGAGAGCGTCCCTGTTACTGCTTTGCGCTTTCGTTTCTTAAGCAGAGCGGCCCCCCTCTGAAGCGGGCGCTACCTGTCACTCGTTCTACAAGCTGACGAACGATGGAGGACAGTGTTTTGAAAGAGTTGTGTACTCCTCTCTCTTTTCTGCATGTTTAGGTTTGTTTTGTTTGCGTTTTCTTTTCTTTTCTTTTTTTTCTCTCTCTTTTTGCAAACCTTCACCTCATCCTCGCCGAGAGCGTGTTTGTGCTACCTCTCTCCCCAAATCCCCCCTCTCTCTTTTTTCGGCGTCGTTGGACGACGATAAATACGTGCACAGAAATACGAAATGTTGTCTTGAGAAAGATCGGCATCCGATCGAAACGTCGACCAATAAACAGTTTTGTTAGAAGCTATACCCATTTTTTATTTTTTACTATTTTTTTAGACAGCTACGGCAACCAAAGACAGCCCTTCTCGCAATCCATAATATATATATATATATATATATATATATATATATATATATATCTCTATATATATATATATATATATTAGCAAGTAGCAAGTATGTATGTAGCGCAAATGTACGAACAATTGTGACCAGCATAAGTCATAACGGGCAATTCCCCGTATATGGGTATGCGTCGGATGACGACGAAGAGGACGCTCTCGTTGAAGCTCAGCCTCGCGATAAGCTGGTCGTCTCGGCTCGCCCCTGCTGCGCTGACGCCTCACGAATAAACGGGCCCATCCTTCTACAGGAACGTCGAGTATCTCATTTACAATATATATATATATATTATATATATATATATATATATTATCAGGAAGGCACACTGGAGGGTACTGCATTGTTAGGAATTTACAGTAGGCCCTGTACAAGCAGGCAGGCGCAGCCACACATCAGGCAAGACAGCCACTGTCAGAACGAGACCAATTCTTCATCTTCCACATTGTTTCCCGTATTCGCTAGGCATACATCCAGCATGGCCCCGACACATAGCGCCATGGTCTTCCATGCGATAAGCGCTTCACCTTCCTCTTTCTTTGTCGCTAAGCGCCTCGGTGCGTAATCGTAAGGAGAAAAAGCACCGTCCCGGTGCTAGAAATGAAGAACTGGGTTGGGCGAGTGGTAATAATATTATCTCAGGCGCATATTATGTCAATATTACGCCTTTTTACACTAAACAGACTTCACTACATAGGCTCTCAAACGCTTAAGTAATAGGAACGTTGCCAGCAAATAGCGTGAATCGCATTTTCAAACCGTTTTATCCCCGCCTGAAAATAATATCATGTGAGTATTTTTATCTCAGCAGCTCCGCCTTGCCCGAGTTTCACTCAAACTCGTGCCTGCTGAAGTGGCACCCAGGCCCGGTATATGGTACAACACTTAGTTTGTTGAATAAGACTGCCTCCTCCAACCAAAGCTATATTTTTCTAAGGCTACACACCGTATGCCGTCATAAGATGCGTAAGGCTCATGGCTCATGACCTTGCGCCTATGCACCACTGCCCGCTATGAGGTCTCTTTTTTTTGCCTGCTCAGAGCAGCTCTGAGCAGTTCCAAGCAGCCCAAATCTGATCCCGTCATAGATGTTCTATGGGCAAATAAAATACGGAGCTGCTTGGAGCTGCTTTGAGCAGGCGAAACAAAGAGACCAATGGTTTTTTAGCGGCGCTGTACCTGACGTATTTATAAGTATAATGCTGATCGGGTTATAAATAATAAGGTGTTAATCGACAGTAAGTTTAACGTAGGTAGCAATGTCGCATATTCGAGTTTCGCAGTGTTGTTTAAGACAAGCCCAACACACTTGACGGCTGTGCAGATTCGGCCGGCACTGAGCCCGACGTTCGCACTAGTGCTTGCTTGTTTACATCTCATTTCTTAATTTATATTGCTTACCAACACCTTTTTCTGCTATAAAAAGAATGGACACCAACCTAAGGCGCACATATGTTATTTTGCATGCTTAGAATTTCTGTGTAACTTGAGTGGGATTTCCTCGGCCTCAGCCAATCCCAGAAATATACCTAGAAAATTTCATATGTTTACTGTGGAAAAGTCACGATTAACGTGCATGGCATCCTATGTTTTCTAATTATAAACCTAATTTTACCTATCTGTCACTCATAATTATACACTTTATTTTGCCGGTTTGTAAGTAATGTCAGAATTATTCTGTCGAGACAATCTGTGGAATGAAGCAAACTCACTGTTCGTCATCATGTCCTATTTAAATGAAGATAACAAATTTTAATGACACAAGTTTTCTGGGACTATTTTGCAATCAATCAAAATTTTTAAGCGGTTCAATAGAATACTGTGACAGTTTATTTCTGATTGTGTAAATTTGGTCCACATATAAATCGGCAATTTTATAGTTCCATGCATATCAAAGAAAAGCTTGCTTGGTCTCACTTACGGCGGTTTCATAACCAAACTTACTGCAGGATGCAAGCTTTACCCAATAGGATGGAACATAATGATGATAAGAAAACTAGCGAAATTCTTTTAGTGGTGCGAATCAAACCTGGGTCCTCGCGTCATTAAGCTGACGTAGATGATATAGCGCCATTCGTACACGGTCGAAGCAGTAGTTTAGAAAGAAATACGTAGTGAGTATTATCACCACTACGGGAACCAGTTGCAATGCAATAGTCACCTCGATGAAGAACATTGGAAAAACACAAGCGAAGGGAAAATACTCGAAGGGAATAAAATTCAGGTCCTTCAATACGTGCCGCCACTTCATTCAAAGGGTTCCGAACACGACACATTTGAGGAGGGTTTGGGGGGGGTGACGGGGGGTGTACTTAGCTTTCTCGTGAAGAATTTGTTTACTGTAGCCTGAGTTTTGACTTGGACTCCCATGCAATTTGATATTTATAGCCCACCGCTTGACCTTAACTTTCAGGCAGTTTCCTATTATTCGATGACGCTTCGAATTTTATTGCCGCTGCTTGGAATTTGGGGATTCGCCATTTGACTTTCGCATACACGAAAGGTTCGCGATTCAGCCGTCTTCATCGCTAAAAGAAGCTTTGAACTTTATGGTTAGAAGTCAGTTTTATGACGGGACAACGACCTGCGTGCTTTTTGAAATTGATTTAGCTGGACAAGCCGATTTTCCAGAGGGTTTTAAAGTGAGAAAATGAATTATCCATACCTCTTCGTTATAAAAAAACGAAATTTTTATTTAGCCTACTGAGCTTTACAACTTTGAATGTAAAGTGAACGAAAGGTAGGGTATTGCTTTCGACTAACATAGACAAAGGTTTGCCTTTGTTGCCGGTACTCAGTATATTCTAGCTCAGCAGATTATAAAGTACACAGAGAAAACTGTGCGTGTTTATAACCGGCACTCCTCGGAAATAAGTAAGGCAGCTAAGAGCATAATGCACGGTGAGTAAACATATGTTCGGTCTTTACAACAGTATATTGAGTACAAAACGATGCTTGCTTTCTAGTCGATCGAAGCACTTTTTTTATATTCCGCGCGTGTCTTGACCTTAGTATTATGTAACAGAGAGTTTATCGCTTAATCCGATTATTTAAAAAAATTCCTTTATTGTAAGTATTTTGTGTAGAATAGTGTCTGTAAACTACACTACATAAAAATCAAATGAAGTGTCTTAAAACAATAACCGTGAAACCTAATTAGAAAGGTAATTCCCCCTAGGAGTGGAGTGAGAAACGTAGGTGTGAAATGTTTGAGAATGCTCACATTGAGCGTTTTCTGTTGCTTTTTTCAATATACTGTATTGGTACAGTAACTTAACATCACTCTGGTGTATATTTTTTCAAGAACCGGCAAAAGCGATCTAGCAAAGGTAAACAATAACGAAAACGAACTTAATAGAATAAGTTATGTTAGGCGCAGGACATATAAGTAGGTCAAAAAAATTTGTAGCCATCCACGCTGAACGTTTATGAAAAATCGCAAACAATTCATCATGGAAAGCACTGTCGCTGAAGCAATATCACCCTTACTGCGGAAATTTTTCTTTTGCGCAGCAACAGATGCTTGCGATTGATACTCCAAAGATTGTCGCATATGCTAGGAAAGGCTGCAAAGGGTACATTCGCAGCAATCTAATCAGGTAGTAGCGCTCTGTGCTGGTGATACTGTAGCATTGAAAACTCTTCCAGGCAGAAAATAATTTTTTTGTTGAACTGCAAGTTTTCAAAAAAGCTATGTAGGATTTTGTTATAGCTGTAGGGCTACATTTTATGAGGACGTAAGGTTTGACTACGCGGAAACTTACTCCAGTTCGCTGATTTTCCCCTACTTCTTCCTCACTTCGAATTACTAATTTTGATTAGTTTGCTCTAGCGCTACAAACGGCTAGCCCACTGGTTACCTCAGTTTACTGAAATTTGTTATGAGCGTCAGCTGATGTGGATGTCGTGAGTCAACGTTCAGAAACTTCATTGGGTATTTGCTGTGTTTATTTGGCGCTCTGGATAGTAGTGGATGGGTCGTACGAATCGGGTTGTTTCTGGAAAACGGCGCCCCGTATTGCTGCACCTATTTCTGTGACGGGGCGGTTAGTGGTTTATTTTCCTGTGACACAAGACCTACCCTTCTTAACAAAAGCAGGTGTAAACTAGGTGGTTGAATTATATACCAGATTTATTTTGCGTCGTCGAGTGCATGAAGCCAAGAAGGCAGCACGGCTGCAGGTGCTTTAGCTCTTTTAGTTTCAAAACGCCAGTTTTTCATACGAATATCTTGCTGTTTTACCTCGAAATAAACTATAAAAGGGTGTGATTCATGCGGCATTACGGGCGCTGGTTTAGCACTCCCTATAGTAGTAGCAAATTCCGGGAAAGAAGTGGTAAATTCTGTTAAACAAGTTCTTGTGGAGTTGTCAGTGAAACGCAGATTCTCTTTAACTACACACTAGAAAGCTCTTCGTGAGTTAGAGGGCGAGGAAGGACGGAGTATTTGCAGTGGCACCGGTAAATTGTCAACATTGGAATAAAAAAGAGAACATGATCACTTTTTCTTGTCGTGTTCTCCCGTAGTGTTTGACTGATACTTTGTCCAGCGGACACTGAAGAAATAGCTGACTCTATCTCCGTACCGAATATGTTCCCTTCTAACACGTTTTGGATGCATGACACCGGGCATATTTATGGCAATGAAGTGATTTATTTAAAGCATCGCTTATATTGTGGATGTAAGCAAAGTTTATCTTTCTCCTAATTTATTTATTTGTCTTCAAAAAAGTGAGAGGTGACCAGGGTAAGTAAGAGCCGTAATGCGATGGCTTGAGGGTTCCTTGGCCACCCGTGGCAAACACGCGCGCTGCTTGCAAACAAATACACATACCCGGCATGAACAATTTACGGAATTATTCAAGAGTACGCAAGAACAATGATCAAACAACACTTACACAGCTACAACTGTAACTAGAAATACGATAAATACGGCCACAACATTTACAAATACAATCACTACACAAGTTTCTATGCTTTAGTCTCACAAATTGGCATACACGAAGCAAATCATAACTTAGTTTACCAGAAAACGGCAAAAAATACAGGCACAAGTTGTTCAGGTTATAGAAGGGTGGAATACCAAAAAGAAATACAAACATATAGGAAGCAATGCAAACACTATATGGCAGTTCCAAAAACATAATCAAGGACAGGACAGTTTAATGAAGAGGTAATAACAGCAAGAGGTACTCAAGGCACCTTCGTGTTAAGCTGTGTTTAATTGAGTTAAATAAGCAGGGCTTAGCGATGTCTCCACTATTCCCTGGCTATCAAACCGATTGAGCAAATGTATCAGGTTGTTTTCAAGCATTTGCATCCTATAGTTTGTTCGAGATTTGGGAACCTTCTATATCTCTGCTTTTATAGTTCTGTTACGCATTTCAATATTGTGCAAGTCAGCTATTTCTGTTAATAATCAATTATTCTTTTTAATGCTAGTAGATAACTCTCTGGCTAGCCGATATTCATATACATCTTGTACTCACAATATTTTGAACTCTCTAAATAGTTCCGCGGTAGGCTCTGCGTATGGCTAGTTTTCAATTATTCTGATGACTCTTTTCTGGATATTCAGTAGTTTTGTAAGATTTATTTCGGTAGTATTACCCCAAATGAAATGGTACTAATTTAAAAATCACGCAAATAAGGCATTATAAACCATAGGTTAACGGTCTCAGGCAGCAGCTGTCTGTTGTGATTCAAAATGCCTGTAATTTAGCTAAACCTTTTCAACGGATAATTTACTTGTTAATCCCAGTGCATGGTAAACGCAAAATAAACACCTAGAATATTGACGAATTCACTACTTCTTTGTTTGATGACTTGTCTTGCGGAACACATCGTTTTCTTTGGAATGATGGAGAATTGGTTTGGGTTTTTTAAGAATAATTTTTAAGTAATTTTTGGCTGCTGAAATGTCGAGTTCTGACAACATTTTATGAGCTTAGACACAGCTTACTCAATAGAAAATGCTGAAACAAATATTGTGGTGTCATCTGTATAAATACTAAGTTTTTCCACAGTGGATATATATACAATGTGATTATTATAAGGAATACACAACAATAGTCCTAGTATACTTCCCTGTGGGACCCTTGAAATTGCTTTTTTTCTGCTTGAAATAAAATTATTTATTGAAACGAACTGGTGTATGCGACACAGCCAGAGAAGTCATGAAATAGCATGCTCGATAAATTGGATAACCTGAAGCATTTTAATAGCACCACACGTAGTATAGGTTACGGTTTATTATTTCGTTTTTGATGAACCTTGTGTTCTTTTCTTGACACTGTACCAAGCTTGCAATAAAAGGAAAACAAACCCTGTTTACCACGGTTTGTAGAGAAACTGACATAAATAGGCCATGGTCACGGGTGCTAGGCTATTCCAGGAGTAGTTTTTTCTTCAACGGGGAAGTTTCCGAGAACGTTTTATTGCTTTCATTTGTAGAGGCATGGCTGCATAAAACATGGATGCCATGTTTTCTTTTACAGAAACACCGTCCAACTAGGGTATTTCTAATAAACCTTGTCAACTAACACTTCTCCCTGATTTCGAATTGTTGGTAAATTCGCTGTCGTGCTAAAGACGGCTAGCCTCATTATTGGCTCCGTGGGTAGAGCGAGAGTCTAAAATAGGCGGTGAACCCTGGTTGAAATCCTGGATCACGACATATTTTGTGCAGCTGGGAAAATTCCAATCAAGCTGATTAGCTTTCGTTTGGAGCCGTTAGGGTGCATTTCAAGTGAATATTTATACCATTTTGGGATTCCTAATGAATGTTGACGATTACAACTTGTCGCTCACTACAAGTCGTTGATTAATTCGGTGTCGTCCTAAAAACGTCTGGCCTCCAGGTTAGCTCAACTGGTAGAGCAAATGTTCAAAATAGGCCGTGCTCTCTGGTTAAAATAGTGGACCCAGATGAGTTTTCTTTCAACTGCAAAATTTTAGATAAATCTTTATAGCTTTCTTTTGCAGCCTACAGCTGCATGCTGGTGAGTATTAGCAGTAAAGTTTTATTTGGAGGAGGGAGCGCTAAAGCCACTTCATGGGGAAAGTGGGTTATCAATGAGGGGACTACATGGAGTGTTTTAGCTCTAGGCACTTTTTCTTCTAGTCACTGAGACTTCAGAGGCTTCGCCGGGGTCGTCGTTCCTAAGACTATTTGCGACAGACAACTTTTGCCTGCAAATTTGCCTAATTCGTGTAATAAACACTCATCTAATGCGGCATGTGCTTCTTGGTGTATGGTGTTTGGTTCATTGTGTCTAATGGTGTTCGAACGATGTGCATTGAAGATTGGGCATACACATATCAAGTGGTGAATGTCTGTTTTGACGTTGGTGTTAAATTATAGACCCTGTGGGAGTTTGGGTGTTATGGGGACCTTTGTTTATTTCTGAATATGTGGGTTGTAAGTTGCACTGGCGCAAAGCTTGTTGAATAATTCTTCAGCTCTTGTTAATGAGGGCATATTAGCGAGATAAGCAGGTGGTGTCGCTAGTTGGTACGGACATTTCTTGCGCTTCTTGAGTCGTTGGAAAACTAGGGCACGTGAAGTGGCCGTGGTATAACCCTGCGGAGGTCCGACGTTAAGGCTTTCCTCCTTGCTTGATAAGCGGCCCGGTTTCCTAGACTGACCTCTTCATGACCCGGTGTCCAGTCGATTCGGATGTTCACTTTGTGGCCCTTGAGCAGTTATTAGGCAGTAATACGGAGTTAAGAATTGTGTTGAGTAAAAGGGGTGTTCGTAGTTCTTGACAGCTGGCTATGAATTTGTGAAGATGCGGACGTGGACGGTCATTTAAAGTCGATTTCGTAGTGTATGTGGTTAATCGCGCTGTTTAAGGCGTGCAGTTCTCCTTGTATTGCGGTTTCACTACTTTGTTTGAACAATATATGCCCGTTAAAAGATTAATTTTTGGGACCTGTCAATGCTGTACAAATGTGTGTGGGAGTCACGCTTGTATCGGTGAACATATAAATTTCATTTGGCAGCTGGGACGCCATCAGGTAGTGAGCACGTTGAGATCTGGTTGCTTGAAGAGTCCCTGGGAGTGGCTTGCTGAGGGGACTTTCCATGTTGTCTAATATCTACTAAGGTGCAAGGGGTATGGGGAGCTCGATTTTCGGTGCGTGGTTTTGTTCGTCACATGCCTTGAGGTGCAATCATTTGCAGTTGAGGCCTCGTTTGCGGTGTGCTTGGTCTTTTGTTTATTTTATTACAGTAAATATGGGAGGAAGTGCCACTGACTGCTCAAAGGCTGCCTTTTTTACTGTATTGGAGGGCCCATTAGAGTACGCGATGTGGCTCTATGGACCACCTAAATGTGCATGATGTGTGTCTTATTCAACCTATAGACGGGGGCTTTGTATGCTACAGTGCCAATTTCACCGCACGTGGCATCGTTAGGCAAGCTTTTTGACTTGCCTCCCCCTGTTTCTAGTAGTGGCGGTCCATAATTTTCAAGTTTGGCTTCAATTTTCGTCTCAGCTGAGTAATCGTTATTTTGGATCTGATGCAGCTGGCTATCAGAAGGCCGAGTAGGCATGCGCGCCCACGTTTCATTTGTATGTCCGTGTCTCCAATGTAGAGAAGGTCATCACCTTTGGGATGAGCTTTGTTCGTGCTTGAAAACATGAGAAGTTTAGTCTTCTCAGCGGCGAGTTCAAAGCTAGTTATGGTACACACGCCTTTAGGGTGTTTACTGCTGCCTGTAGTTCGGTGAGCACGTCTGTTCTCGTTGAGTAGTTCCTGCCCCCTCGCCATAATGTGGCGTCACCGGCGTATACAGAAAATATGGCCGACGTTCTTTTAGTCAAGACTTTCAGCCAACTTCCCCATGACTATGTTGAAGACGACCGGTGCAAGGGCGAATCCTTGCTGCACTCCCTTGTCATTGTAATAGGTGTTAGGTGTCCATGCGGGAACCTTGCTGTTAAGTTGTAAGGTGCGGTTGAGAAGAAGGTTTCGGATACATATTTCGGCTTTTATGCTTGGAAAGGCCTGAGGGAGTTCATTGAGAAATGTGGCCTGAATAACTCTGTCGAATGCCTTTCTCAGGCCCAAAGTTAGGACGTAGTGGGGAAGTCCGCGGTCGTAAAAGGATCTGTTGATGACGCGGTGTAGCAGCCAAAGGCAGTCCTGCGTTCCCAAATGCGGCCGGAATCCAGTTGGGGAAGGGTGAAGCCAACGTTTGACATATTGTATGTGGTATTGCATTCGGTTGTTAATAAGGCATTGGGATAACTTGCGCAAAGTTGGTGTAAGTTGCATGGGTCTTAGGTTGAAAACTACTCATGTGTCTCTTCCAGGTTTCGGGATTAGGTTGACCACGGATCGCTTAAATTTGTCCGGAGTAGCGCCTAGGTTCTACGAGTGGTTTAATATCACCAGTGGTTGTTCCAAGTGACCTTCATCGAGGTTTCGCATCAGCTGCCAGGTAACACCGTCGTGTCCCGGGGACGACCTCGCCTTACCCTGTCTGATTCGATTGTGGAGCTCTGCCATCGTGAATGGCTGTCCAGTGATGAATCGTTATTATCAATATCAATAATGGGGAGGAAGACACTAGGTTTTCTACTAGCAGTTGGGAAAAGCCACGAGGTAATCTTTCGTTCCACCGTCTCGGGATTCTTGGTAGTGTGAGCGTTGAGAATAACGGGATGTGCTTCTTTCATTTTCCCGCCACTTTTCTGTAAATTTTCCAGAGTTTCGACAGGTCGCGCTCATTTTCTGAACTTGAGCATAGCTCTTGCCAGTGGTCGTTGGCTTGTTGTCGTTGGTACTATTGAATTAGCTCGTATTCCCGTTGTAACCTCATGAAATCAGTGGTGTTCACCCATTTGTCTTCATTTGCTGGACAGGTGTTTGGCACGCTTCCACAGATTGGCCAAATGGTTGTCTGCGGTCAGTGTGTAGGGCGAGCAGGTGACATCATCAATAGAAGCTCGCGAAGCATATTCGATGTGCTCAACAACAGTTTGAAAATGTGTGGCTTGGTCAGAGATTTGGTTTTGGCTCTCACGAAAGGTGATCCAGTTCGGTAAAATTAGAGTTTGACCATTCTTAGGCATTTCCCACGACGGAAATGCATTATGGGGAAGGGGTCACTGCCCCAAGTTCTGTAAGAAATTTTCCATGCGTGTACGAGTCCAAGAAAAGCAAACGTAAGATCCGGTATAGCATCTTTTTGGGCGGCGTGCACCCCTATTCTTGTGATGGCCATGAGGTGATTCACTAGGGCGAGGTTCTTCATATTCATGAGGTCTTCGAGAAGTTTCCGTGTGGCATCTGTCATTGCGTATCCCCACCTTGTTCTTTTTGCATTCAAGTCGCTTCCAATTATGACTTTGATGTTTGGATGTTGATGAACTATTGTGTGAACCTCAGGAACGATGAATTGCGAGCAGAGCCAGTTTTGATTCTGTAAAAGCTGAAGCAACAATTACTTGCTCTCCCTCAAGGAGCCCGCTTCGAACCACTATTGTGTGATGGTGCTGGCAGGTGAGTGCTGAAAGTTTGATTTTGTGGTACAGAATGACTTTCTTAAACGGGATTACTGAGTACCCAGATGTCCTGGTAGGGGAGTGTTCAGCTTGGTTTGAATTGTATGTCATTGTGGGGCCCGGGTATGTTACATACCCACTAATCGAAGGTATTCGGCGTGGTTCCTGTAAGGAGGATAACAGGGGCTTCAGCTGCAGAATATTTTGTAGCAGTATGGGTGAATTTTGTAAAGAGCTCCGACATTTGCATTATAGTATCATGGATTTCGGCATCATCAATTAATGAAGAAATCAGGAAATGGTTGCGCTGCGAACAGGCTGAAGTCACCACTGTACAGAGAATTCGCAAGAAACACAGGCCACTCATGACCTTTGACTACGCAGCACTCCCAAAGGTTGTCAAATATTATAGTGCAATAGTCAAAGCAGCTGATTGTAATCGAAAATTCATGGTGTGCTACAACTGCCACCACATTGGGTACATTCCAAAATACTGTCCGCACAACACCGTCTCACGAAAAATGCGGCAGAAGCAATGGCAAAACAGAGAATGTGGGCCAAAAGTGCTCTGTGCTGCATATACCGAGATTGGCCACGTAGCAGTTAGCGCGCAATCGCCCGGTCGCCATCCAACGCCCTCCAACACGCCGAGTAAGCACGCGGGTCAGTGCACTTCATGGCCAATAGAGTGGCGCGAGTAAACCGTACCAGCGAGACTCACATAACAACATCCAAGTTAACCAAGTTAACCCTTAACTAAACAAGATCGCCAACCATCGGCGTCAGCCTAGTGAGTCAACGCGAGCATCCTCGCCCAGTTCGCTTCTAAGCGCAAAAAACTTGAACACGTGCGAAAAGAGAATCAAGAACTAAAAAAGGCACTCACAGAGAAAACACAACCAACACCCCGCCCCATGAAGGTGGATGCCAAATTTTTCTACACAAAAAAAAATGCCTCAGCTTGGACTGGTGGTGCAAGGCTGGAGAAATGACAGAGCTGGGGGCCCCCCTTCCATTCATCGGAGACCCAGCTGTGTGCCTCTAACATTTATTGCCAACTTGTCCCTGAAAGTTCTCTATGACAGGCAGAACCAGAGCATTTCGTGGTCAGGCGTCCCCATCTCTCACAAAGTGGACCTAGTTAGCGTGCTCCAGACCCCGCGGCGAAGTCTAAAGTAACGGCCGCGCTACGAACCGAAGTCAAATGGTTTGCGTCCGGAATGCTAGAATCGTTCATTCGGATAGACGCTGGTTTCCTAACACCAGAGTCCAAGGTTTGATTCCAAGCACCGGACGCGTTTTTCTTCTGCCCGATTGGCTGCACATGTAACTGTTCCCCTCCGCTGCTGACTCTTTCCCCTCGGACCTTTGGGGTGGCCCAGTGGTTAGGCCTCCTGCTTTACGGCATAAGGGTCCCGAATTGGATTCCCGGCAGCTCCCTAACCAAATTTTATTCGAGGCGTGCCCTCCCGACACCTGCTCGTGGGCCCCTTGCCTACTCGCAACTTTCCGTCGCACTTAGAGGTTTTTATTGCGACAAACGAATATTGCTAGTCCTTAAGAGCTCCTGCGCCTAGAAAGCGAAGCATGAATTGGCAACGGTTTAAGCTTGTTGAAAATTACAGCGCGGCACTTCGAAGGCCTTGAATTAAAGTTGTTCCATTCATGGAACATACACCCGGACCCATGTCGGTATACAAAATTACAACTTTGTCACAATCTGCAGAGTAAGATCCCAACGCTCATCAGCACTCCCTCACCACCTGACCTTTGGGCTCATTAACCCTTTGTCGGCAGATGTAATCCGCTTACCACCTCTTGTGATCATTCGCAACAAGAGTGGAATCTTCACTCGTTAGGGGCCTTTTTTGAGCGGTTAGCTAAACATGATAATTTATTTCCACTGAATTTTACAAAATCCGACGGCAGGTTCTGCTCAGAAAAACCCGGGTTTCTATGCTTTGTATCCAGAAGTAAGCTCACACCATAGGCAAAGCTGCTTTTAATAATACGCATGCAGTCACTGCTTAACGCTGCCTCCTGCTTCAAGATGTGACTGAAGTGAAATGTGGATATAACAAATCACGCAGGAACGCTTATAATCATTCGTTATTTTAAAATTTCTTTATATGCCAGAGCTTAAACCTGGGAGTGAAAATGACGTGCCTTGTAAGTATACGCGCGCGGAGACATGCAAATTTCCAAATCAAAACGTGCACTTAGTTCAAAGCAACTTTATTTGAAGAAATCAGTTATATTCTTCTGGAGAGTGCAGCACGCACGACGGATTCCAGTCTACGCAATACCTCACCGGGTACATCAAGGCAACGGACGATGAAAGTGTGTATTTTGTTCGTGTGGAGTAAAACAAATTTTTGACATTATCTGACCTTCTTCTGCGTTCTGTGGCCCACAGACGTCTTCGCTCGCGTCGTAATAATGACTGCTGTCGCTTCTTCGCTACGTCGCTAGAAACATTCATCGTTGGATCTCGCACAAACTTCGCAGCAAGATCACTCAAACCTAGAAATACCTGTCCGCGCACGTAAAGAGCGTGAAAAATTACCGAACCCCTGACCGTCCACCGACTCAAAGCCAAAACAACGCGATATAAAAGGGAAAAAGGCAGCTAGGCTGCTTAGGCATATGCATACAAACTAAACCTTTGAATTTACGCTAGCAAATGGCAATCAACATTTTGAATAATATAGCCGTTCCACTTGAAGAATAAAAAAGAAAGGGCTCTTTCTGTTTCAGGCAACGGTTGCGGCGCTGTTACTTTACCCGAAATTCTAACCCTGATGTTGGTCTTCTGTGAAAGAGAAAATAAATTACGTGCGTCATTCACAAATATGCTTTATACTTTATGAAATTTGTTGTTATGAAATATTTTTAACTTGAAAATATATGCAATCGCGCAGGGATTTTGAAATGTATTCTAAAATGTCAGAAAGTCGTTAATTGTCGGATCGCAGTAACGAGATTTCATTGTATCACTTATTCTAGCGGATAGACGTCAAAATATACGCCGCTTACTTATCGTATCATCCCGAGCATCACAGAGCGTTAGCCCCTAAAAAGCAACAGTTGGCTGATCTGAAGCTTTGACAGCAGTAGTTCAGGTAATTAGGTAAAAGAGACATTACGATTCGGCGAAGGTGTCCAAGTGGTTTTCTCACCAGCAAATAAGAGTGATTGTAGGCAGCGTTTTCGAAGCAACGGAAAGTGATGCTAGCCATCTGGTGCTTGGTTCTGTTTTATAACGGAACTATTCGGCTGTGTTATGTTGATGTGGCATAATAATGGTAATGTGAATATGTGTTCTGGTCATCAAAAGCGTAGGTGTGGTACTCCCAGCAGAATGAGGAATTCCCAACAGGAAACCGCAGAAAATACGTTTCTGCTGATGCGTGAAGTGCTTTACGAAAAATTGACTATGCTTGGTACGGTAATTTACCTTACAACGTTTATGCTGGGTAAGTTTTTCAAATGTTTTCATTAGTTTGATGAGAAAGTATTTGCTTCGGGAAATTGTATAAAAGTGTTTTACATTGTGCTGGTTCACGCGACCTTGTCGTCGATAACTGGCATTGCAGCAGTAATGTATATGAATGGTGCACAATAAAGTGCCGAAAATCTTACAGATATGTCCTTGCCGGCATGTCTTGAGTGGTCAGTGATTATTCGACCTTCTACAAAATGCGAGATAGGGGTGCCGGAACCAGCGCTGTAAAAAATATCGATGACCAATTATTAAAGCACAGCACTCTTTGGGGGGCGAACGTATGTTCTAAAGGTGAAATGTTTATGCAGTTATGCGAGTTACACGAAGAACACAAAAATCAAGAGAAAATTTTAAACTACAGGTGAAATCTCTGGAGTGGGTTGTATTTATCATGCACTCCTTTTAAGAAATGACACTATGACACTAAGCCATGAGTTCTGCGTGGCAACCCGATAGAAACACTGAAGGCTTGCGACGACTTCAGGGCTTGTTGTAATGAGTGAGGAGGCACAAAAGGTGGTAATACGAAAGCATAAACAAAAAATGGCATTATCTCTACTCCGTGAATGATGGCAAGGGTGCGGAGTACGGGGACTCTAAATGACACCCAAGTTGCGCCCCAAGTGGCATCCAATTTGCGCCCCGACCGTCATTCAATTTGCGCCGTGAGTTGCACCTTGATTATTCCCCAAATGAAACTGCAACGCACGGCTCAAATCGAATTTCGCTTCAGTTTGCCTTGATGGTGGTGTGTGCACAGATGGACGCGGACGGACATTGGGGGTCCTAAGGTACTGTCCACCGTTACAGGCGAATGAGTAAGCCGTTTTCTTTCGGGTACTAACTCACCGTCATAGCCCAATGGGCAAGACGACTGACACTAACTCTGTCTGGTCTACGAGACACAGGCTAGAATGCTGCGGGTGCCTGTGTGATTTTTTGCGATAGCATAAGCTATGCGCATGGACGCGGACGGACATTGCGCGGTCCTAAAGTACTCCGCACCTAAAAGCTGAATAGTCAATGGCTAGACCATCAATCCTCAAACAGAGGGAGAAAATGCTGTCTCAGAAAAGCTACGCGAGAATGTTCCGAAATGCTAGTGGTGTTCATTGCGTTTTCTCCCACGCAAAATTGATCGGTCAATTAATGGAAGCCTATATTGATGTATTTTATAATTATGACGTTTATATCAACGAATGTAGCAATTGCAGATAATTGAGACTATTTTGGGTTGGATGCACGTATGTACACAAGCAGTATATGACCAAATAGATAACAGCGTAGATTCCCCAACGGCCGAATTACCAGGCTGAATTGAGTACAGAGTTTAGCATTATTCATCTAATCTACGTCAACAATAAAATAACAGCACAATGCGCAGTGAGTATTCAGCCAACTGTCATGACAGTTATAGACTAAGGACAAGCATGTTCATGCTGAGGATACAAGAGAAGTTCCACGATATCAAAAGAGTATGGATCAGAGGAGGCTTATATAAGACTCTACGTTGCCATACGCAAGTGACGTGTAGTGATTAAAATACCACTAAATCTTCCCAAAAATGTGTGATCCCAAAACAACAGTCAGGGAAAAACGTAAACTCCAGAAAAGATTTTTTATAGCATTCCTGAAGCGAACATTGATGAAGCTTGTCTGAAGAAAATTTATCATCACCATCATCATCATCATTACCAGCCTATCTACAACCACTGCAGGGCAAAGGCCTCTCCCATTGTCATCCCATTATCCCGGTCATGTGCTAACTGTGACCAATGTATCCCCGCAAACTTCATAATCTCATCTGCACATGTAACTTGCTGCCGCAACCTGCAACGCTTGCCTTTTTAAGTTCTACTAATGTCTATTAATATGTCCTTAACACGCGCTTGTTCCCTGACCCAATCCGCATTTTTCTTGTCCCTTATTGTTACACTTATCATTTTATGCGCTATTGCCCGTTGAGTCGTTCTCAATTTAAGTAGAACCCTCTTAGTGAGCCTCCAAGTTTCTGCCCCATTTGTGGGTACCGGTAAGATGCAGCTGTCATACACTTTCGTCTTCAGGGACAATGGTAGGCTTCTATTCTTTATCTGAGAATGTATGCCGTACGCACTCCACCCCATGCTGATCCCTCTAGTTATCTCTGCCTCATGGTTGGGATCCGGAATGGAAACTCGGCCTAAGTAGATTTATTCGCTTACCACTTCCACTGCCTCGCGCCCTATCCCAAACTGCTGTGCTGTCCCGAGGTTATTGATTATTAATTTGGTTTTCTGCATATTCATTTTCAGGCCCACGGTTCTACTCTGTACGTCCAGTGCGGAAAGCATGCTTTTCAATTCGTCCCCCGAGTTACTTAGCAAGTCAACGTCATCAGCAAATCTGAGGTTACTGAGGTATTCTCCATTAGCCCTTACTCCCGCCTGTTCCCAATCCAACGTTCTCAATACTTCTTGTAAACATGCTGGGAATAACATTGGAGAGATGGTGTCTTCTTGTCTGACGCCCTTATTTATAGGTATTTTACTGCTCTGCTTATGGCGAATGATGGTAGCTGTGGGCCCACTGTAGATATCCTTTAGTATTTTTACATAATGCTTGCTCATCTACCCCCTGGTTCTGTAATGCCTGAATAACTGCTTGGGCTTCTACCGAGTCAAATGCTTTCTCATAATTTATGAAGGCTATACATAGGGGTTCAGTATACTCAGCGCACATCTCTATCACCTGATTGATCGTGTGAATGCGGTCCATTGTTGAATAACCTTAAGGGAACCCTGCTTGTTCTTAGGGTTTACGGAAATCTAAGGTTGCAGAAATTATTTTAGCGATTACCTTGGTAAGTACCTTGTAGGCGACTGACAGTAAGCTGAAAATTCAGTGCCCTTCAAGTCATTGATGGGTGACCGGCGAAGCTTGCGAAGCCCAGGGAGTGCGCGCAAAAAAACTCATTTGGATATAATTGGCAATTCAGACTACTGCCCAGCAGTTAGCTCAATAAAAATGTGATAAAGGTGAGAAGTAAACAATAGAAACAAAACACTGCAATTTTAGCGGACAAATATCCTAGGGTCTTTTTCCGTTCGGATTTTTAAGCATATTGCCGCTTGTGTAACATACCAACCCAAACCGTTCGACCACGGATGATATCAGTAAGGGTGCATGGCACCGTGATAAGACTATGTTGATATCTCTCACAAACACCATGGCCCTGTCATCATAGCCCGTTGTCCTGCGTGCACTGAACCTTGCAAAGCACATTACGGCCAACATTGATGTGCTCTTGCATGTAAGACACCCCCAAAATGTCGAAGCCATTATTAGATAAAAAACACGCCGGCCAAGAGTCACAACATCAATATTCTGAGCAATCACAAAACCGTGTCAGTGGCGCGGAAAAAGCGTTCTGCGGTGTACTCAAGCACATGCAGACAACTAAACATATACATGTTTTGTATAAAATTCAAAATTACTAATAAATGCATTTTTGGGCAGTGGGATTTGCACGCAACATTCTGCTGCTCGGCATTAACTGTGCTAAAATTGCCTATTACGAATACACCGAAAACGCCGTTCAAGGGGGAGCAAACGAATGCCACAAAACGTGGATGGGTACAAATTCCCGGTACACGCTTGAGGTTCTGGCCTATTCTTAGAGGATAAAACCGGCGTTAAAACGGTATAGGTTGGGCTGCAGTCAGCTAGCATTCTGAAAGAATGACTAGGTATCACCAACGCGAATAGAGCCACACCACCGGGTTTAAGCGTAAATGACATTACGGGAGAAATAGTGCGCTTTACAGATTGCGTAAAATATTATTGTGACCTCATCCAGCATAGGAACGGGGAATGATAGGAGTTTTGCTGAGGGAACGCGAACAAGCATCTTGGATAAGGGGAAACTGCGTGTAGACTTTTCGGGTAGAATAAACAGTACTGTCGAGGAAGCGGCAAATTTCTTCCGAAGAATGTAAATATATTAGGATTGTCACCATTAAGTCGTCGAAATTACGACGATTTCTCAAAGAAGAACAACATTTATATAGACGCTTCCAGTTCTTTATGAAGCATCACCATCGTCGCAATCAATACGGATGCAAATAAACGCAGATCGTGGATTTCTGTAAGGTACAATTTGGATCCTTATATCACAGTGTTTCTGAGTATTCCCAGAGTTCTTATGAATTTAGTCTTTGCTTAGTTCTGCATTTAGTTCTTAGTTTAGTCTTGCGGCTATTGATAGAACTTCGGGAAGATTTCTAAGCGGTAAAAATGTAGCTTCCTCCGCGCGCGTGGCGTAAATGCAGGCTGATAAAGGGAAATATCCCTACTTAAAATCTGAGTTCGCAGTGACCTTGTGTAAATTTCTGTGCATGTAAGCTCAACAGAGTACTGTTACACATACGCTGCATGAGCGGAAGCTCGTCCCACCTAATACTGCGCCGCCGCTAAAAGAAATGCTGGAAGCTCCAATTTCCTGGTGCGTAGTGCTCTCACAAATGTCTCGCTTTCAGGGTCAAATCGTACTTCAACTTCAATTATTAATTCTTAGTTGTAACAGGGCGCGTTGCTGTGACCGACTATGCTAGTAAGGCACACTGCATTGACGACGGTGGCGGGACGCTTGATCAACTGAAACAAACCTGTGTTTTATTGCCCCTAAGCTAAAAGTAACCACACGTGTTTATTAGAATATTGCTGCTGCGCTGCCGATGTACAGAGTTAACTACTTACTATGGTGGAAAAAGCCATGAATCTAGTCAAGTTGAGAAGGCATTCGAAAAGCCTTGGAAGGGATCAGGGCTCCAGCTAAGGCATCTCTTTGTAAAGACACAGCGTCCCTTTTCACAAGTATATTGTTACTTCGAACAGCGCCTGTGGCGTCCGAATTCTTTCTTACACGCGGGCGTATTTAGCGTCGCAGGAAACGCCGCCGGGTTGCTACGGCAGTATTGCATGCTTCCACATCTCGTACTGATCGGCGTCACTGGGATTTAAAAGTAACGAGATGTTTTCGCTCGCAGCTCTCTAGCCTCAGTCAGATCCCGGTACACAGCAAGTCTTTCGCATATTTGTTCAGTGTTCCAACACATACCATCAGAAAAGTCACATCTACGAAATATCTCTAACTGTAGGTGCCGATGTGGTCGTGGGGCAGAGCCTACATTTATTTCCAAATTCGATTCAACAGTACCAGGATGCCGCGATTCGGGGAGCACCCATAAATAGCGGCCGAGCAGCGTAGAAGCCTCGGTGTTGCAGCGAAGAAGCCTAGGTGTTGTCTGTGGCGCGTGGCTCCTGCCTTGTCGTCGAGGCCATGCGCTCTGACGAGTAGGAGTGGCCGATGAGGATGGCGGGGGGCACTGCGCTTGTCGAGGAAGTATCCGCTACAGGGTACTCCCCCCTCACTATGGAAATGAGAACAGAATCAACCACCTAGAAAGGGAAGCTAATGCGTGGTAACACGGACACGAGGAAGAATATATAAGTATAAGAATGAGGTACGTCCGCGGTCAGAGTTTCTTAAGTAGTCCAAGAAAGGCATCTAATATCTTAGAGTGTTCTGGTCAGTCCCGTAATAGCATGCGGTGACAGTCCAAGCATCGTAATGAGGGCCTCAAGAGGGCTTTATACCCTCCGGTGGCCTGGGCTGGGAATGTAATAGCAGACGAGCTTGAGCACACATCGGCTGGTTCGATGTCAGGGTGCCACAGGTCACCCTATATTGCGGATGATGGGCAGTTCTCGAATTGTTAGCGCTGTAAGTGCAGCGTTCCACATCGTGAGTGTGCCCTGTAGGGGCAGCACGCCTCATCCGTCGTAGCGGAAATGTGGAGGGTAGAGTCCGGCGCCCCATTGAGGCGTTGCATTTGGAAATGGGATATGTCGCCGATGGTGACCGTGGTCATTTTCGTGGTGCACAAGTCACTGCAAGCAGAAGGTGGTGAACGGAAAGCCACGATTGATCCAGCGCATTCGCCTCGGACGTTCCCGTGTCGGAGCAGGCGGCTAACGTGGAAATTCTTGCTGCCGTGTCAGCGTACGCGACCGCCTTCGTGGTGGTGCTTCCGCAGTCTACGGCAGCGTTTAAGCTCGACAGCAGAAATGACTGCTTGGAGTGTGGCATCACATTTGGAAAGGGTTTCTTTTCGACACATTGACCTTGTAGCTGATTCTTAGGACGTGCTAGACTTGAGTCTCACCAAGTCTGTGTCCACTCAGCCATGCTGCCTTGTTAAACGGCGCCATAGAGTCGTCTGGCTGTGCTTTGTCGAAGTGCAATGCGACAAAAACTGTGGAACGGTAGTGGGCGCGTCAGCCAGAGCACATATGGTTGAAACGCGTTGTTAAACAGCGTCTGCGACTGAAGTATCCAGGTGTGTGGACGAACACGGCGTCGTGTTGCCGGAATTGCGCTTGGTCCCCAGAGCCGCTTGTATCAACGGTGGCAAAAGTGTTTTGTACAGGGGCCAGCCTGACGCTTGAGTAGGGCGGGTAGGCAGCGCAGACTGGGTGGACACAGACTGCTGGTGTCTGAGGTTCATTACTAACTGTTGTCGCTGGGCTGTTATCCAGGATGCGAAGTGTGGTAGTAGTTATGGTGGTCCTCGGCAGGATTGGTGCAAGGCTGGGTGGCTGGCGCATGTGGTTTTACGTACCTGCCATGGAACGTAGGATGGCTGCCCTGAGCTCGTCGTAGGGTTGGGCTCCAGACTCCGGCAACGTGGAGGTTAAGCTCAATGGGAGGAGCTCAAATATAAATGGGTAACAATCCTGCTGCGCTATGACGCCGTGAAGTAAGAAAAGCACTCCATCTGGTAAAGCCGCACGTTGCAGTTGTTGGAGTAGAACGGCGGAAGGCAAGGCAAGGCTGCTTTATTGAATGAAGTGCGGTAGTCACAGCGAGTGGAGCAGCTGCATGGCGGTCCTTCAGTGAAGTCGGGGGGGGGGGGGTTGTGTGTGGTGGTACGTTACTTCTCCATTCGGCGGAGTGTCGCTCATTTGGCCTTAGGAATGCTGCAAGCCGGACAGTCTGGTTCCCTTTCCATCGTGCGTTACATCGTGCGAAAATCAGTGGCAGTGGGCTAAGCGCTGTAATTGTGGAGGGAAGGACTCGTACGGAGGCGCAGCAGGCAGGCCTGCAGTGTGGAGTAGGGCCGCTCACCGTTTTTTAGAGCTCACAGCGTAGGTCGGGCGGATTATGGTTATGGTGATGCGGTAGCGCTCCTTTGAGAGTCAATACCGCGTACGGGGAAGTGCGCTTCCATTTTAGGAACCAGGTCTTAGGTAGCGCGCTCGAAGGCCGGGTAGGGCGGCGGCGGGCAGGTGAAACGGACCTTGGTGGTGCCGACGTACGGGTCGCGAATTATTGTCGGCGCCAAGTGGCCGTGCTGAAGGGCCTACATTTATTTGCAAATGTGATCGGATAGCAGCAGGAGTCCGCGAGACGGGGAGCGCCCTTATATTACGGACTGAGCAGGTTAAGAGACTGAGTAATGTCTGTGTGGCACGTGGCTCTTGCCTGCATGTCCAGGCCACGTGCTTCCCGCGATGTAGCAACAGCCCATGATTACGATGGTAGGCACTTGCTGTTGACGAGGAAGTGTCTGCTACACAACTACGAAGACAAACTGCATATAACCACAGACTCCGTGGGAGCCTAGCTTCCTTGACTCAGCTTCAGGTCTCGTATAGACTGCACCATGTTCCCAGCGTATATTGAATAACTCGGAGCAGTTGTTACTATAAAAAAGCTCTTGCTTTCTTAAACACGTCTATCAATATCACTTGAAGGTCCTGTACACGTAAAAAGAATTCTGCACATATGTGGTAATGAACCGCATAAAGAATTGATAATTTAATGAAGCGAAAATGTAATTAGAAAAGAAATACTAGGTATGAAAATTTTAGGTAGGAATCGAAGAAAAAAGCGCTTGGATACATCGTATTCAGCATTGTAACAACAAACCATAACTCGTATAGGATTAGGTAGGCGCAATTTCAAAACCGATAGATCGCGCTATCTTAATTTATTTGATCAAGCTGCCAGAAACATGCAGAAAAAACGTGAAGACAATACACTCACGTTGTTTGGTGTTTCTCGTGCTTTCCGGGCTTTTTGCGTTTTCAAACTAATTATGTAGGAAATTCCTTTTCGCAGTATATACGCGAAATATATCCAGAGTGAATTTTATTGCTTTCAAATATACAAGCCTGTAATAAATCATAGTGGAAGCATTCGCCACTACAAAAACAAATTAGAGGTAAATTGGGAAACGATGGCTACGTCAGTAATAACAAAATGTTTGGGACAACCACAATACCTGAAACAACTTTAATTAGAAGCCGGTTTCGGGTGTTTATAATACAGAAGATTAAACGGGTGCCTCCCGCAATAAACAAAATAATGCTGAAAACATACGGTCGAGAAACTTTAAAAACCACGTCTCACTTTGGTCAACTCAGTATAGCGCTAGAAAAGTCTACAGGACTGTCGCGTTGTTACGCCATTTTTTATGATTTTATAAACTGAAATGTTGTCAACAGTAGGTTGCAAGATTTTATAAATGCTCTTAAGCCATAAAAAGTAAATGTCTGGCATAAACTCTTGGTATTTCAAGCTTAAACAATTTAACTGAAATCACGCTTCACTCTAAGGGCATGAGGTATAGCACCAACTTGGTATTAAAAATTATTCATGGTAAATTCAAACAAAGAAAAACCTATTGTCACGGTAAGTGATGCGACAACAGTAAAACTTATTCTTTGGGAAGTTGGCACTATTTGTTTTAAATATTGGAGAACGAAAAACACCACACAGAACAACGCTTGCCCCCTCATGATAACTTTTCGTTGTATTCATGAACATTGATTTTTACAAAGACGGCACAAACAAACATACAAAGTTATCTCATCCAACTTACTCGTTGATATTTTTTGAAGAAAACCTGTTTACTGTGGTAACAAACACGAAAGAGCCGCACCCAGAGGGTCGAAACAATTACACTAGAATGCTTCCAGAAATTATTGTCGTCTTGCGTTTCTAGTACGGGCCTCTGGTAAAAATTTGGAAAATAATTTTTAAGACGTGCTATTCACGCAATGAAAAAATGAAATATAAACGACTACGCGCAAATCTGGAGAGCTACACCTCAACTCGCCATTTTGAGGCAAATATTGCTCCAATACATCGGATCTATGGCATTAGGCTAAGATATATTTATGCAGTCTGTATCCTATAGTGACGCACGAATGAACAGGTGAACTGTTATATGTTAAGCGCACGTAGAATGTTTGTATTTTCGTATTTTAGGATTCCGCAAAACAAAGCCGAAGTACCATTATACTTGGACTCAAATCTTGAAGGAATATTGCCTTTATGTTATGTATACACGACACTGTCGGAATACAACTTTCAGCTAAAAAAACCGAAGGGTAATTTCGATTAGAAAATTGCCCCCGCAGCAAGATGCGATGACCATGCATAACTTCGAAAAAGACTGCCGTATGCATTCCGCCCAGTTATTATTGCGTAAGCTTTCCTGATTTTCCACCTCAAAAGAAAAGAAAGAAGTATACTCCAAAGTAAAAGGACCAAACAAAACTCTTTCTGCGTCCACGTTTGCGCTGGTTTCAAAGCAGTCGTAGAGACTTTTTAGATGCGTAAATACTGTATACCGGATGTTCTCTAATGCGGAAGTATCACTTTTAATGAGGAAGATTCAGTTTTTGGTAGGTCAAAGTTCCCATATTTCTAGTACGCACGCGGCTCAAATTATGTGAACTCGCAACACACACTAGGCCCACTTTTTGAACCATAAAAAAGGTATTTGTGCAGAAAAGTGAACAAATTTGGGTCTGGGTGATGTTCGACTAAAGTACTGCCAAAATGCATGACTTACCTGCATGCAAAAGATCACATCAGAATGTGTATTCGACTGACTAAAGGTGCACCTAAAAGAGTACTGACACGAAATTTTAAAGCTGAGATAACTATGTAAAACGCTTCCTTTATATCAAGCGCTGGCTGAAACTGACACGAATAAACGACGCCGTAAATGAATGTTTACGCTGCGCTCGACCGTCCAATCTGTCATTCTGTGATTAGTGGGCTGGTAGGCACGCATAGCAGCAAAAAAACGTAACACAAACATTTCGTGTCAGTACTCCTTTAAGAAATGCCTTGCGTCTTCCGACTTAACATTGTGTGATTTCCAGCGTGCAGTGATACCTACACAAGTAACTCAAACAATATTCACAAAATTATGCATTTGGCACGTGGACAGCTATATTTGAAGCAAATGTCGTCTTTGCTGGTAAATTTCAATGTGGAATGTGACGTGTATTATCAACAGAAAGATTGAGAAATGAGCAAAAAGTCAAGGTTGAGAATAAGAGAGATAGAAAAAGTTGCTAAATTGTAGGCGGATGCTTTTTAATTTATTACACTGCAAGTACTGTTTAGGTGTGCTCGTAATTTTTACTACCTGACTTCAGATTGCCTACTCAAAAAATAGCCTCCCATTAAATGGCTTGAAACGTTTTTATCTTCACTCTAAAATTATCTTTTATCCCTTTAAGTTACTTCAACATTCCATCCAGGTTACTCCTTAAGTGTGCAGTATATTTACTGGCTGCCTGGCGATTTTAATGAAAGATGGTTCAAGCTTTGAAACCAGGCTTAGAATAAACTAGTCATATATAACTTTGTACTGTGATATTATAACGTTCACCGGTTTACACCGGCTGGGCAGACAACCCCCGCGATTTGCGTGGTTCTTTACTTGGAGAGCTATATGATATTTGGGCGCATTTAAAATTAGTATTCCAATATTTCTTTCTTGCTTTTGACGACACACCAAAACCTACACCGTTGCCTTATGACGTGTAACACAAGGCTGCATGCGTTCTCAATAAAGTAAACTTTTCAAATTCACATAATAATGCAATGTTATGCTGATATCCGTCATGATCCTTAAATTTGGTGTTCATTGTTTTTGCAGCGGTTGTAGGTAGCGCTTCCGACTCAATTCAAAGCGACGGTATGTTGCTTGAATATTTATAAAAGAAAGCGTTTGTTTTGCATTTGCATTTACGTTGTTCTCTGGGGACGGTCTGTAACATATTATTCAAATACCAATATTATTAAAATTTTATATCTGCATTGACAAAAATGAAACGAAAGGTAGCACTTTAGCAGTAAGATGCGGGGTAGATTTAAAGATAGGGTGGCTCTTACGCCGAATTTTTTGTGATATATATAACAAAATATTCCATGCTTGGTGCCTTATGATGGAGGCGCCTTATCCTGCACGGTTTTAGGGCACGTGCAAAACAGTTTTAGGGTTTTTTACTTGGTATTTATTCCGTTTTAACGCAAAAAAAGCTTTTTATAGTGAGAAAACCAATAATCCTTTAGGGACTAATAACTGGTGACAATGTACTAGGGCGAAAGCCTTGGATATGTGTGCTGTTTTACAAATTTGTAAATTACAGCATTCGGTGCAAAAAAACTGTGCACGGCCAACTCGAGAGCGTGTTAGAAAAGAAAAACAGTAGCCGCCGAAGAAAGCTGCTGAGGAAGAGCGGCGTAGCTGGACCAGGGAAAGGGAAGCATGAGCGATGTAGGAGTGTTCTGAGGAAAAGCGACAGATTCTTGAAGGCTCAAGATGCGTCTTCTATGCGCCAAAGGCACGGGGATAGACAGATAAATATTGTTCTATGAACACTTTCCCTCTCTCTTGCTCGCCGCGCGGTTTGAGAGGTTTATTGCACACTGCTCTGCGCGACGTCGCACCGGTCTGTAACGATAACGTTCAAGGAAAACGAAGATATGAGCTTTTGATAAGCTATAACCACTAATTTATTGAATGCGAAGAATACGTATTATCGGTGCACACCTTCCTTTGGTGCATTGATGGCGACTGACGGTCCTGCCATTCCCTTTCCCATGCTGCTGAGAGAGCCTGGAGGTCGGTTTTCACGTGACACCAGCGCGGCAGGTTCTCATGAGGCCGTATCCAATGAAATATGCGCTTGAGTGTACAGGGGCCGTATATTAAATTTAGTCCTGCGTTCGGCGCGCGACACATTCCCATCGAAATGGCATGGTAACCTTATTTACGCTACATAATTCCAGAGGGTAGGGTACCTGGACGGGTCATCAGTGAACTGTTCCCCTCGAAATTGGTGCTTGACAGAATGGTACCTTTCCATCACGGCTAGAAAATGTTGCTTCAACGCTTGCCATTTTTCATACCTGTCTCGGTCCGATGGTGTCACTCAACAGCACCAGGTCAGCGGTGTTGAGCTGTCTTGGCATCTCTCCTAGCCGCTGAGAGTTTCGTAGTTCTTTAGGTATTCTGTCGTCCACCTGTTCCAGAAATAGTTTAAAATTTCATTCTACATCGCATTTGCTTAACGTTTCAGGAGAAAGGTGCCGCAAACTCCTGGAGTTGTGAGTTACGGAGCGAAGTGATCCGCGTTCCAGTCAGAAAAAAGGCTAGAGAAAGCAGTGCAGGTTTGTCTGGCTCGGCATGGACATGTTGAGAGGACGCGAATTTATCATTGCGTGTACTTCGTTCAAATTTGTGCATAGCTCCTCAAATCCGAGGTAGCTCGTTCCTAGCGTACTCTTCAGAATATGCTTAGTGAGTCCAACGAAGCGCTCATAAATACCGCCCTACACTGGCTCGCTGTAAAATGGGCTCCCATTGTATGCCAAAGTTGGCGAAAAATGCTTCAACCTCATTTTATATGATGGATCACAAGATTGCGGCCAGATACTTCCCTTCTTAAGCGCGAAGGTGTTTTCAATAAATATAGCTCGGTAATCCACGTCGATAAATGAATCAGCGTTAATCCATGAAAAAGGAAACAGCAGATATGTCACTCACCAACTCGAGATGTATTGTCCTTGTGACATCACACGTGAACAGCAGAATGTGCGACGTTCTCGTTGATGCTCGTGTGACGAGAATAGCCCCGGTAGAGGCGACAGCGGTGACTGGTCACTTCAAAAGGAAAAGCCGGAATGATACCATCACTCAGCAGGGGAATGGTCACCTGGTTTTTTGGCCTCAAATGAAAACGTTCCCATGTTGTGCACGTTAACGCTCTGTTAACCAGCTGCCTTTCCCCATTGACCCAAAACCTCTCTCTCACTTGCGTCAGTGTGCCCTATATGCCTCCGTACAAAACCTGTTGGTGACACTTTAAAACAACTAGTACCACAACGTTATCTTTCTTGGGAAAGACAGCGCGATGCTAAGCGTCGAATTCAAGTTGGCTACGCTGTGCCCTTTCCTTCCCCTTTAACATGCCACCACTGTCAATTATCCGTGGCCCAATTGTGAAAGGTGAGTGAGCAGGAATTTGTGTTACGTGGACGACATAGGCAACTCCTCTTGAGACTCATTGTGCCTCCGACGCATCCAGTATTGTTCACCTTCATTCAAGTGGTCAGGTGTGAAGGGTCCCAATTTGTTGATTTGTCGCTTTATTCAAGCGATGAATCGAAGAACCCATGGCGCGACTCCGATTATATTTCAGGAATTCCCGTGGTGTTCCCAATCGATCGCAGCAGACCCAACAGTTGGCGATGCCGTCGGTCGCAGTGATCTTGTCTCTGGGTGGTATGTCCACAGTGCTCTGTTCCACCACGCCAGTTGCACGGCTTGGATTTCGCCTTCTCGAAGAACCGCTGAATTTTACTTTCCCGGATAGTGTCTTCATATGAACGTATCCGTGAGGTGTTCAATTTCAGTGACTGTGTTGCGCACTAATTCCTGCTAGCGGATGGCATTTCCAAGGATTCAATAGAGTGCAGCTGTGGAATTTGTTGATAGCTCTACCTCCGAGGGCGATTCCGCAAGAGTTTGGAGCGACGTAATTGAGCAGAATGCCGGTAAGCCATTAGTTGTTGTCTCGCCAGAGTAATTTCCTCGACTTGATAACTTCATTACCGACATTGTCAGACTTGTATCGTTTTTTACCCTCTAGAATAATTTAGCGACCGCTCCGCATGCCGCTTTACTGGCATCGGCGAAGATGTAAACTCAGTCTGCTCACCCTTCGCTGGTTTGCGACCCGGAAAACCGGGCTATTTGAACACCGCGAGACTTGTCGGAGTCCATCTAGCTACTCCTTTTAGGAAGCCGCGCTGTGTTCAGGTAGCGTGCCGTCCCAGTCGATATACCTTTCGCACAGCTGTTGCATAATCACCTTGGCGTGTACGACGAAGAAAGCAAGCCACCTAAGTAGGTCTTATCTCTGCCCCATTGTTTGAGTCATACACCGTTTGGTGGCTGGTTCCAAATAATGAAACCGATTCGTGCACGAAGAAAACATTAACTGGCCAGCGCATGTGTCCCACGTAAGTCTGAAACATTTTAGCGCTGACAACAAATAGCGGAGGTGCATGGTGGCGCGGGAGTCACGATGGAATCTCCGGGGCAACATTTCGCTGTTAGACAGCCACTTGTGCAGTTTCAGTTTCAGCACTTCTAATATTTCGGTTGGGTCGCTGTACAGCCTCATTGCACCTTACCCGCTTCAGGTTCCTGATTTAAAGTCATTCACGGAGAGACTTTTCTTGTTCTTACTTGCAGTTTGAAGATGGTGCTCTTCGAATTTCCTGAAGTGGTGTTGAAACTTTGAGTAAAGTAGAAATAAACTAGCCGTCGTTGTGGTAGGGACAATAATTGGTCGACGTGTTCACCCATTGCGGGTGTTGCTTGGACCCACAGGAAAGAGAACGTGCGTCTGTTGTCTGTCTCGTAGTGTTACGCCAATCTGTTGAAACGCTTGCTCGATATGAGCAACCATCTTTAAATGATGTCTTCAGAAATTGAGCAATAAACTGACCAGATCAGCGGTCATATTCGGTCCGCTTTCCAAGTTCTCGTAGAGTTATTCAGCTGAGTCACAGTGCGATGAGGCAGAAAAAACCACCAAAAGCTTGTGTAAATCACATCTAACAGCCTGACATTGCATAGAGTAAACTGCATCGCTTTTGGTCGGGCGCTCCTCGATACGTTATGCTATCGCCAGCCGGCCGTAGTTTCTGATCACTGTCCTTCTTCCGAGAGACGTCTTAAGAGCTTAGAAGGCTCCTTGTCAGATTATGTAGCGCTTCAATGCTATCTCCTTATTTCGTGTAATGACTTCACTGGCTTCCGAAGAAGCGCCACAACATAACGTCCATCCACTAGTTTGATGGTCCAGTAAAAAAATTCTAGGGTGGGATTGGGATTCTTTGTTTCTTCGATGTAGTTTACTCCAGTATTGATTCCAGGATTTACAACTTGGCCAAGACGTCAGCCACATTTCTTTTGATGACCCAAAGTTACAGTGCGACTTTTCGGGTGCACAAGGGCCATTCGCAACTCTTGAATATTTCAGCCGACAGCCGTTTATACTACTCTCAGATTTTCTTTGAGCTTGGTTGTGCAACACGTTATGAGCCGCCAGAAGTAATCTGGTGCTTTGTGGAGCTCGAAACATTCAGTCACTAAAATATTCAAATCAGCCACGTCGTAGCCGAGGGCTGCCATACGTTTGATCCCCATTTTTATGGCGAAGGAAGAATTCAGTGATTATTATTGGTCTAAAAAAATCTAACTAAACTTCCTTCATGCCATTGCTTCGTAGCTTTACAGACAGTCTCTTGTACAGCCTAGCACCTTTATGACCTTCATCTTGTTAAAAAACATAACTGTGAGCTTCTCGCTTCAAGCCAGTTTTCACATACGAGTTCTTGCATACCAGTTTCTTCTACGCAGCCGATGTTATGTAGGACCGATGACTACCGCCGTCGAACCGCATTCGCCGCTGAGCCTTGCAGGCCTCTCCGCAACACCACGCTGGGGCGGTTTCGAACAAAACGGCCGTTTTGGAGCGGTTTCCACTTGATGTGACGGCAGTGTCAATATTCACGAGCACGTCGGCCCTGCGGTTGCTAGTGTCTCGTGCAGCTTTCCTTTCGTATGTAGGATTACACATAGTGTGTGCAAGTCCCTTCTCATACAATGTACAGGGTTGGAGCGCAAAGCCGCACAACAGGGCCTCCCACGAGCTAGCGACGTTGTTCGTCCTCATGGGGATAGGGTGATACCGGCGTCCCTCCTTCTTACTACGGGCGACTGCGGGCGCTCGCGGGCGACCTGCGTGATATCATTGGACGCGCCGCAGTAGGCACGTGATGAATTTGTCTACTCTTGTCCTTTGTTGTATTGGCAGTTCCCTACATGGGTAGGTTCCCGGCACCCACTGGGTTGAAAGGCGGGTTTGCTTTGACTGCGTTAGTTCATTGTCTAGGATGTTTTCTGGTCTGCGGGCATTCTCCGTGACTTGACGGGTTGACCCACTTCCAGGCTATGACCACCGTCGCCGTCTAAGGTCAGCGAAGGATCGTGAACGCAGCCCGGTCGAGCCCTGATGTTTGGAGTGTACAACGGCCACCGCGAGCCCCCTTCTTACCTCAGTGATCGTCGCGTCAGTGTACGCAGGCAGGACGCTTACTCTCTTATTTATTTATTTATTTATTTATTTATTTATTATTTATTTATTTATTTATTTATTTATTTATTTATTTATTTATTTATTTATTTATTTATTCATTTATTTATTTCATGTACCCTCATGGTTCAAGGGCATTGGAGAGGGGAGTGGTACAGCGTACATTTTTAGCAGAGAAAAATGTTCAACAAGTTTCTTTACAGACATAAATTAAACGCAAAATGATAGCGGTATTATCCTATACAATACAAGGACAGAAAAAAGGGGAACAACTTTTTATAGGTGGCTGGTACCACGCCGGCGCACGGGCTACATGCTGCAGTCCCTTAAACATAACGTGCCTTTTTTGTTTAATAGATATGAGAATGAACTCAACTCTGATGCGTGTACGCGCAAAGCAATGCGTGAATGTTTTGTAAAGATATGCTAGTGCATGGTTAATTTTTTTTACAGTTGTCATTACGTCATGATTACCGGTTTTACTCGCTTTGTGCACGTGTGCACGTGTTTATTTCGTTATGCCTGCATTTTCTTTGGGTGCATTATCTGTGAACCAGCAATCTATTTAAAATATAACTTTATATTCCTTGTATAAACATAGTGTAGCGACTGTTGATATTGCTCATTTGTTCTTTTTTTTTGTGCAGTGGTATGGGCACGTCGTGTAGTATTTCTGTGTTTTTGTGCATCAGATAAAGGTCAACATGTACTGATAATTTTATTTTTACTTTTTTTACACGGTTCTGAAGGAATATGTTTGCTTCATGAACATTTTCAAATCGTCCAAGCGTTCATGCATTTATAGTATCCTTTTTCACGTGATGCTGTGATGTATGTGGGCTCTCAGGCACCTTCAAGTGGTAGCTAGCGGCTTTTCGCCTGAGGGATCCCCAACACTGTTGTTGGAAATAAACTGATTTGATTTGATTTGATTACAAGCGATGCAACAATCAGGCACTTCAACCGTACAAAAAAACTAAAAAGATGTACAGAATGACGAATAGTGCAAAGCAGGCAACTAATCCGCAGCCTGTACTCGAAACTTCGCGCGCAGCCGATTTTTGAACTCTTCTAAATTGTTAGTTTCAGCGACTGCTGCTGGAAGGTGGTTCCACTCTGATCACGTCTTTGGAATGAAAGATGATAAGTAAGAAGCACTGAGACAAAAAGGCGTGCCCAAATTGTGGCGATGATCCATGCGCGATGAAACGTAGGTTGCCGGGGTGAACAATGCATTTCTTAGATATGAATTCATGTGATATATTTTAAAGAACAAGCTTAAGCGCGAAGTTTTTCTGCGTAGTTTTAGTGGTGTCAACGATAAAGACTGTTTCATAAGTGCAACACTAGCTGTACGATGGTAGTTAGAGAGAATAAATCGAGCTGCGCGATTCTGAACAGCCTCAATAGCATTTGTTAGTGCTTTAGTTCGGTCGTCCCATATCGAAACGGCATATTCAAGCTTACTGCGAATTAACAACTTATACGGAAGAGTTTTTACAGATGGTGACGTCATATAAAAATTTCTTTTAATATGCCCCAGCATGCGGATAGCATTGGCGATTACGCGGCTGACGTGACTGTTCCAAGAAAGATCGGGAGTAAGACACCCAAGTATTTGTACGATGTTACGGTTTCTAATAGCGTCTCATTAAGGGTGTAGGAAGCGTGGTCAGTAATTTTATGACTTGAGAAGTGCATTCGTTTGCATTTGTTAGTGTTTAGTGTCATTTTCCATTTAGAGCACCAGTCCAAAATCGCGTCCAAATCTGCTTGGAGTAACGCGTTGTCCTTAGCGTTTTTAATCTGTCGGTAAACAGCACAATCATCAGCAAAACGTTTTACAGTGGAGGTTATGGGCTGAGTCGCCCGATTATGGGCTGGGCAGTCGCTTGCGGGTGTTTGCCGAGGGGCTCGACGCGTAGTGCAGTGTTGTTTTTGTATCGTGGTTGTACGCGTAATAAAACCTGTACACTTCGAAAGCTATCGCTTCCCCTTGGAGTGCCCCCGTACGCGAACCAAGACCCGTCTTTGCCTTATGGCTTGGCACCCTCGAACCCTCGGTTTGCATTCTGCTCGCAATTCAGCGCTGGAAGAGAGCAATAACAATACCAATGGGGCGTTATTCTATTCCTAAGGCTACTACTATCCTAAATGCAGTGTGATGTGGCACAGTAGTTAGGATAGGCCCCCAAAACACTGTATTTGCCCAGAATGACTGGTCTTGATCATGCCTCTTCGTGCATGTAAAGCACCCCCCTCGAACAGCAAAAGTTTGTATTTTTAAGTTTGTATTTGCGGTATTGCACCGTACGGCCGTTGACATTAAAACTGAAGAGCATTCTTGCTTTAGATTCTGGTGCAGATTTAAAGCTCACGTAGAATGCGTTTGTTGGCCTATTGTTTGCGATTTTGAGCCTTGTTTTTGGGGGGGGGGAGGGGTGTTGGCCCTTGTAGGCGGTTTAACGTCCATGTGTTGTCGAGCAGGAAGGCATTTGCTGCTTTCTATGTCAACTCGCCAAAATGACGAGACTCTTGAAAATGCACAAACTGTACCTTGCTGTTCTCCATTCGTTGTTAGCGATGATCCGTCTTTGCTTGCCTGCTTTCGGAAGTAAGGCTCCACGTTTACACTACGACCTTACGACTGAAGTCAAGCAGAATGTCTTTTGAAACAGCTCTCTGCATGAAAAGCAGTAGCATTCAGCCGAAGATGTCGAGTTTTCGGACGCGGACTTAGTCCATCGAGTTTTCCGTCGACAGAGTGCCGTAAACATGACAAAGCCTGTGCATATCTTCTGGGTGCGCAGAGGTTGAATGTCGTAATCTTCCTTATGTGGTCCTGAAATTGGAGCTCTTCGTATTCGAAGCGGTTATTCAGAAGCTGTGCCATGGCAGTGTGGGATTGTGACGTTGCCAACAGACCGGTAAGCACGGAAGCGGCATCACCTGCCGGTAGTGCAACTTGGATCACCTGAGGTAGTGGAATTTGGAAAGTGTGAAAAGTTCTTTGGTGTGATCTACCACTCTGCTCAAACAGCTCCCAGAAGGACTGCTACTCTTACCATCTTCGGAGAACTTGCCCAGCTCGATTCTCGGGTAATTTTGCGTTCATGTGCAGTGACATCTTCGTTTTAAGTCGGTCAGTGGTCGCTTGTTCAGTTGTTCGAATTGCCGCTCATTGATCTGGAGTCTTGCTTTGGGTCATTGTTTGCGGAAGAGCGTCCACGGAGGCAACGCAGGAGGCCGTCATCGGAGAAAAGCACATATATTTACGCTATTTACAGATAACCGTCTTTTAAGCAGCCATCTTGACGCCTCGCTTGGTCGTCTTCTTCCTCATCGCCCATGGGTCTGTTGCGCGTGCTGCTTGCATCGTCTTCATCGCCGTCAAAAGTTAAAACAATCTCCCGCCCGACAAGAGTTCGTGCAAGCGGGATGAGCAAAGTTTTGCAGCTACTGTCAACAAACGTTAATGTCACGTAGCCGAGTCCTGGGCGAATATATAGGTCAGCCTGTCGCTCGTATCCAGCCGGTGTCCGAATCTGTACTTTTTTTCTAATTTTCGGCCTTCTCTTTCTTCGGGACTTCGCCTTCCTTTTGGCTTTGAACCTGTGTGCCTTCATGATGATTTCACCAGGAGTTGAGTGGCAGGTATATTTTCCCGCATAGTTCTGTGCGCGCTCTGACTTTGGAAATAGTCGCTTCATCCTGATCTTGTGTGTGTGTCTGACAACTCGGTTTCAATCTTGAATATTCACGTTTTGTGCTCTGTGAAATGTCGCGGCAGCTATTATTCCTCCCCGCTTCTTTGATTTCCGAGCACGTTTGGAGACTTGGTTAATATTCGATGTCCTCATGCTGGCAGCGAGATCTCTCGGTGATGTCTTTCTAGGAAACGATATGTAGCCTTTTCCAGTGGGCATGAGCTTGACGTGCAGCTGCTGGATCGCTGTTGAGTGGTCACTGGGCTTATGGGCAATGCACGTAACCAGTCTGCTTCGCCTGACGCTTCCCTTGTAGTAGGGTAGCTGCTTCACTTTCGTTGTCTCTGTCATAGCTGAGAGCACATCCAGGGTCGTGCGGGCTGCTTCCTTTGATATAGCGGATGATTTGTTGCTTGCATCGGTGAATATTCTGCGTTGACTCATGCCGTGTGCAGTCTCGCCAAGACCCCGCATGTCGCAGAAACGGTCCGACTTGTATCTTAAGGACGACTCTGTGTTGTCCGGCGCAGTTTTCTTTACTTTTCCGCGGTATTCAAAGTTTTCGCTCTTGTAAACGTTTTTCGGCATAGCGTCTGCAGGAGATCTCCTTACCGCATACCAACATGCAAATGAAGGTTCAAGCGGTTCAGTCGTGGCTTCCTCGACGGTGACACCTGCTGAAGGGAGCGCGTCATCAATGGTGTTTTGTTCTGATGCAGCTGGATCTGGAATAGCTAGTGTGATCTCTTCAGGGTCTCCGTTCTGTTCTTCGTGTGGTGTTTCGGAATCTTAGCGTTTCGAGATCTGAGCGAAAGATGCACAGTTGCCTGGCGTTCCTCAAGCGCTGCCACAGTCGAGTTATCATTTATAGAGGCACATGTCGTCGGGGCTGGTGATGTAGCCAAGCTTGAATGTTTGGAGGGTTGAAAACAGACTATCGGAATTCCCATCGAGGTCATTGAAGTCGTTGCCTTCATGTGGGTTCCGGTCACCTCGTCAGTTTCGCTACTCTCGCTTGTAAGAATCAATTCATATTTTGGTATGTGTTGCCTTCGGTCTTGCCTTGCGAGGTGTGGCTCCTGAGGAACAAGTGCTTTTCGTCCGTGAAGGCTTCGTGGAAGTGAGCCAACGATTCTGTGTGCTTCTTTGACCGACTCTAGAGCGTCGTCGTGTTGGTCGTCGACTGCGGTTCCGTAAGCAAGAGCATCCAGCTTCTCCCTGATAGCAGCAAGTCAGTCGGCATTGTGCTGGAGCCTCGCCATGAAAACAGTGGCGTGACGTCGTTTGCGTCCTCAAGAGCGGGTGTCAATTCAGCGATAAGCTTCCGATTGAAATCAGAAGGCTTCTCTGAGCATTCTGCAGCCGGTTTTGTTGTCTCGATGCCTCCTCCTCACATTGGGGTCAGCAATGCGGTAGAAGAGTAGATTTCCGCTCCATGGCTCACCTCGTCATGTCGCTAGACGTCCCGGGTTCCGGCACCATGTGGAACAGCGTCCAGGGAGGCAAGGAAGGAGGCCGTCGTCGGAAAAAACCACATATATTTACACTCTTTACAGAGAACCGTCTTCTAAGCAGCCATCTTGACGCCTCGCTTGGTCTTCTTCCTCAGTGCTCGTGGGTCTGTTGCGCGTGCTCCTTGCATCGTCTTCATCGTCGTCGCAAGTTCCAACACCGTTCACCTGCTTTTCTAGGCGTGCGAAGCATTGCACGGTGGGGTCATTCTACTCCAGTACTTTATTATATTCTTCCTTGAGGTCTTCATCTGAAATGAGGGGTTCGGTCTTTTTGTTAGCAGTGTCCAGCAACATCCGTATATATTACCAGGAAACATGTAGCACTCTCGCTTCATCCTGTGTTACGCTACCTTGCAAGCCCTGTAGACATTCGTTTAGGAGGCGCGCGGCCTGGGACAGTGGAACAGTGCATTGCCGGCGCACACGTTCCAGGTCAACAAAACAGTACAACAGGTACTTGATCAGCTCACAGGATGGACATCAAATGCTCGTTGTCGAGACGTTTAGGTGTGGCGCGGTTGGCTTGCATCCATCGCACGTTCGTACGCGACAGGAGAAGTCGCCAACACAAGAAGAACTGAGTTTGGGAATCATATGTTTGTCCGTGATGGTGAAATTAAAGAAAAACGAACATATGCACTCCTGTAAGCAGAAATATCTTATTTATCCACAGGGAAATCGTAGGTATTAAAGGAGGGCGCGTCTTGTGTAAGTGGTACTATGGCGACGGACCCTCCCGCCGTCCCCTTTTTCACGCTGCCGGCGAGAGCACTAGGATCCGTTTTTAAGTGCCCTGTGCCGGCGAGAATCCCGAAGGCCGTATCCCGTGAATCACGTCCTTCAGCGTGTGGGGGCCGTCTATGTAGTTTTGTTATGCGTTTAGTGCGCGACAGCACCAGGCCCTAGTCTCGTGACGGAAAGACCGCGAAATTTGTCCGCAGCGCTATAGTCTGGCATCTAAAAATGCCGTTCATTTTTACCGCCACCGAGAGGAAGCGGCTGTAGATAAAGCTACAGAAGATACCCTACGAGGCCATCATGGATGTTTATCACAAATTTCAATCAACGCAATGTCCAACTAGACGTTCGCCTTCACATTCTTTAGAAAGCTCATAGCATCACCCCTAATTTTTGGGAGGAGCAAAGGGGGTGCATTGTTTTGCTTTTATGGTAGATTTTGGAACCTAATTTCTTTTGCGTATAATTACTAGTCTACAGTTACGAAATCCACATTGCGTCTGCCGTTCACATAAGCAGAAGAAATAAGCAGAAGAAGAAGCGCACGTTCTCATGAAGAAGACCGTTTGTTACGTTACAGGCCCCACTGTATAACGTAAGGGGGTTAGAGCGCCTTTGGCGTATTTTATTGGGCGTCAGGGTAACAGCATATGTATTCTGCTTGCTGCTAAAGTTAAAACTGAAGCCTGAATAATAAAGGGATATAAAAGTCAGTTTCTGAACTACAGATCAGGCTCATACAAAGAAGAGTATATGCAAAAGGGCGTAATTGGAGCGAATGTGTTAGCTTAGCTTTCTTCGTAAAGATACGTAAGCAAGACCAGATCTGCTTTGCGCAACCGTTCTTGTTTTTATCCTTAACAATGCATTCTCATGGCACGATTATCGCGAAGATTGCTATTCTGAAAGCATCGTTGGCGCTGCATTCAACCTACGCCGAAATTTGTCTAGAAGTTTGCATTGAACAGAAATGAAACAAAAATCGCTATACGGCCACACAGCTTCATTTTCAAAGTATGTTCGTAAGGTTTGTATTGAATTTACTCGCACAAAGCGATTACTACTTTTATAGCTTTTTTGTTTTCAGCTCTTTCTACACATACGAATGTGCTTCTACGCGTTTCTATATGCTTAAAATTAAAAAAAAACCTATCACCATTTTTTTTCTATTTTTGTGCAGAGCCAACTTCTGATAACTGCAAAAAATGGTTCAAGTTTAAAAAAGATGGAGCTTGGGTTAGTTGTGCATTTTTACGTTTCAGTTCAGTACTTTGTAATTACATTTACGAAGTGTTCCTTTATTGGGAGAATATTACATAGCAATTTAACTGAAAAACAAGAATGCTCGTAAGCAAGAATAAAATAAAATCCTTGAATCCTCAAAGAAGCTACGTAAATTTTAGCCTTCTCAGTGGCATTCTGGATTCCTTCCAGAACACTCATAACAAATTCTGATGGTATTGCTTTGTTTGTTTTTCCAATGTGTAATCATCACGCGGGGGAATATTTAACTCCTAGCCCAATGACGGGAAGCTTCATTGCTGCTCCAGAATTAGACGGCGTTAAATATTTTGTGACAATAATTTAGTGCACCATTTAATAAAAACAAGGGCGAACAAACGACACAACAGTTTTGAATTACTGATATTATAAAACCAGGTACTGGCGGAAAAAGCGAGTCCTGAAGTGAGGAGCTTCCTTTTTATTCGCCTAGAACAGAGTTCTGGGCGTTTGTCCTTAGCCTGTTTTAGATGGAACAAACACGGGTTATTTTTTTCAATCTTTGGTAGGTGCGATACAAGAGACAAACCACTTTGTTCGACGCGTTGGAGCAAGTATTAACTCTTGTAATGCCATGCGAGCGCCGCAGAGTGGTTACAATAGCACATACCATGCCATCCGGACGGTGACTCACACCTTCACGTCGCGTTCCTAATAAACCGAACCGGGGTCCCCATACCAATTTCCCAGTTCTGGAATAGGTTGGGCAAGGGCGGCGACTATTATAGAGCACGCCCACGTGGACTCGCACTTCGATACAACACATGAATCGGCTTCCTTCTTTCCGCTATACTTTTGTTAGGTCGAAATTGCCTGAAGCATAAGGCAAATATAACATCTATTTTTTAGGCTTTCCACCTCCTCCGTTCATAAAACTTAGATATGCCCATTCGGCATTTTCGGAGACTCACGTAGGCGTCTTAGGGTAGATGAAACTATGCTACGCTTCTGTATGTGATCACAGGTTTTAACCCAAAACACAACTGCACTATTTTTATTAGACAATAAAAGAGGCAGTAAATTTATCCGACCGCGTTTTACTTGACGGGAGACTGACCCGTTACGTGTCATATATTGTGGAGCCTGGAAATTAGGCTACATGAGGTTTAGCTTCATTGCAAATTGCCTTTCTTAGCCCTCGTGTTCTCATTGCTACCTCCAGGACAATTTCTGGCAGTAAACTATAATCTGTTGTTTTTTATCGTTTACACAAAAAACAATTCGGAGAACGTAAGCCTGCTTATGTGGCTTCAATAGGAAAGCAATATCACATTGTTGATAGTTACAAATGATGTGTGTACCGTTGCATAGTGTTTGCATAAACGATTTAGAGGCAGCCGCACCTATTTGGTAGCACTAGTGTCGTGGCATTCGGTTCACATCAGTTTATTATACGAGTCCTGCGTGTCCGCCTTGTTGGCCTAACTACATTGTGGACAGCACATATCTGATGCCGAAACCCGCGATACTCAGACAATGTAGCGCTTTCTAAGCCGAGGCCCGGCATTCGTCATTTCATAGGAATGACCCAAATCACGCATATGGACAGCTTCCCCCGACCTACTAAGGAGACCCAACGGGCTTAGTCCTAGGGCCAAAAAAAATCGGCCTGGTTTTGTGTTGATGGGAAATCCTCCCACTCACCATTGGGAGAACAGCCGCCATTGGACATTTGGAAGCTGTTTTCCGGTTCATAAAATGGCTGACCATCAAAACACATTTCAGTTTGCGAAGTCTCCAGAGCGAGAGCCGTCTGCTTTACACCGCCGCCCGCTCCGCCCGTTCGCATAGGTAGAACAAAAATAGAATAGTGCGCGGCGCACCACAGGATAACCTCACGACTCGGGAGTGGAAGAGACGCAACCGCAGGCGTAGAAAACTTTGAGTCAGTAGAAGCTGTGGTGCGTGTTGCCAGTCTGTTTGTTCCATTATTGCGCACTGAAAGGCAAAAGACGAATACGAAGAAGGACACCAAACAAGAAGTAGCCCCACAAAAATATGTTGCACACCAGAAAACAAAGAAGCGAAAGAGTCACAAAATGAATAAAACAGTTAAGAATAATTTCTGAAGTATCCACATGATGTCTGTATCAAAGACCATTAGCAAGCTTAAGTTCAACGATAAATTTTCCAAGTACAAGGTATCCAAGATACAAGGAAGAACACAGGGCCATTTTCTCCTTGCAGGGTGCGTAAGTTTTTTTTTTACCTTAATAAAGCAAACGCCTTATATTCCCCCTTGGGTGGCAAAAAAGTTTGTAGTTGTTTTTGGCCGGTCGGCAAAATGGCCACTGCTGTTACGCACCTAACATTTCTAAGCAGCAACAAAACTTGTCGCTGTAATTGTTTCTTTCTTCGTAGCACATATACACTTGTGGGGTTGGCTAAAAATTGTTAGATGGAGGATGAGCACGCTCCCAAAAGTTACAAAATTACGACTTGAAAAAGGAAAAAGTTGTAGAATATCCGTGGTGCGTGACACTGGAACATGGTGGCATGTCAGCAGAAGAAGATGCAGAAAATCCGCGTAGAACTCCACTTAATGGAGTCTGGTATATACCAATCTCCTTACTGGCGTTATTAGTGTCATAACACAAAAATACAAACACAACAAATTGGACTTCAAATTCGGTATAGGACAAAACCACACGGTGTAAGTAATGCCTCTCAAAGCATAGCAACTACAAGTCAACGAAAAAAGGTGAATACGAGAGCACTAAAAAGATAATGAGTACTTTCAGGGTTTGTCGTGGAAAGCGTGCAGGCAGACATAAATTTCCCACGTAATTAGAGCGCAATTTCTGCTTTCGTTATGGTACTCTTACAAACCTGTTGGCATTTATTGGCGCAGTGATTGGTGTTCCAGTTACACCTCGTATTTTATATATGAATGCATGCCTGCCCGCATACTGTGTGAGTCGCGCGAAGTGAATCAATGCTTGCGAGTATGTGTGCTGTTCTTGAGCAAAGGGCTTGCCGCAAGATAGCTTCCGGGTGGTCAGGCATGCAAAGAATCAGGCGGATACCTTCTGCAGGCGATCTCTGAAGACTCTGTGAGGACGCTGAAGCGAGACTCGTCTCACGGGCTTTGAAAGTGACGGTCACTACTTGCCATTTCTGCTGCAGACGAACCAGCAGATGATTTCTATCTGTACGATGACATACCAAATACATAAGAGACAAAAGGACAGACTTCCACATATATGTCAGCACAAAAAGCCTAAACATCCGCTGCTTTCGTTTACATATGCATCATAATGCACACATTCCACACGTCCGACCTAATTTTATTTTTCTAATCGAGAGCTTGAGGACGTGTGGTACAAGAAATCCAGATTAGCGTTCTACTGAAAAATCCAGATGGAAAGTTCATTTCTTTAGGCAGTAAGACATACGCCACTTACTAACGGTTATAGATGGAATTAGGTCAATACAGCTTCAGATTTACCATATAAACAATTGTTCACGATTCGTGCTGTACTTTCCAGATTCCACAATCCTGTCATTACTACTGCACGGACATAACAATTAAAGCTGGTGATACTTCACTTTGCCTGCGGGTATGTTGACTTGATTATAAAACCAATACATTTTACCATATAAACCTAGTTTATGCCTAAGAATTGCACCAACGACACGGTGCTCAGCAGGTAATTCTGATAGTGGAGGAAGCTCTTTTGCAAGAAACATGTGTCATCAGTTTTTCCGCACAAATACTTTCCCAGAGCCGAGTAAGATTGCGGGCCAAACAAAAGAAAAATGACGGATTGCCTTTCTCCAACATCACCTTTCCAATTAGCGAAGTGTGTTACGAGTTGGGGAGACAGCTATCAAGAGTTGTTTCATTTTTTGTTCGCAATGATTGATAATATTTTTTGAAATCGACAGAATAAAAGTTCACTCAAACGAGAAAGCAACGGTTGTTATTGGCCCGGTGCGGGAGTCGCGTGGGTATTTTGGGATGCCTTGGCATTTTGTGGACTCCTGGCCGTCGTTGTACGGTAGACTGGGCAAAGAAGCTTTCCACCGCTCGATAGGTGGGTTTGAGTACAGAGTCAGGTCTAGTAATTTTCGTTTTTCGACATCATTTCTATTGTGTGCCGGGTAGAGAATAGTTGTGGCAGAGCGATGGTGTTTGGGTCGCAAAAATAGTTAACGCGAGTTGGATTGGATTAGGTATTTGTGCCTAACTTGTGATTAGGATTGTTAGAAACAAAGATTTTTCTATTGTCAGGCGTAACTCTGGAGGATGGTTGTTGTAGCGTGAATGCCAGTAAGTGCCAGGATATCGGTGTAGGTTCCGAGCGGCAGCAGCGAGTCTCAAATGTATTCTACTAATGTGTTGAAGTTTTCAACAATGGTTGGGTGCATCAATTCTCAATCCGAGGCAAGAGCAGCTTCCTTTCCGGTGATGACCTCATTGTGGCGCATCTATGGTATGTAAGTTTAAGGTGCGTGTTCTTGTGCCTAACCACTCGAAAATGGTAGAGAAGTTCTTACCAGTTGGCAAAATCGGCATGCGAAGTGCGAGTATGTTGGGAAAGGACAATTCCGTAGTTTTGGTGGGCTATAGAGCTATGGAGAACATGTGAGCATGACGGTGGACGCCATGGTAGTGGTTATGAAGTTATTCTTTAATTAGCCGGTGCTATTTATTACGGTGACTACACGCGCTAAACGATGACAGTAGGGTGTTTCGCCTGTGTATAGTGAAGTAGGATCATTGCCACGGTGTTTCGTCGAAAACCTTTCCAGTAAAGCGGTACCCTCAGCGTTATTTCTGCGTTGCACAATGCACGGCATAAGCTCTACCTGCACAATGTTTCATTTAGTGAGTGCGATACGTTTCTATTGTCTTTGAGTGGTATAGTGCAGTAACCATGGCTTGTAGGTAATAACCCTGGCTGGTCTTTTTCATGGGGCCCGTTAAGTTTCACTTAATTAGGCAAGCAAAATAAATAGCATAATGTTACAATACAGAGAGGGGACATAGGTTGTATGTTATGCAGTCGTGTCGTGTTGTGACCTTGCAGCCATTTCCTTGCACTGTGAAAACCTACGACCGGCAATTTCTTTGCCAGTGTGCTCCATGGTGAGTCCGAAAGTAGCCCAGTAGGCTGGTCGAATCATGGTATCAAAGAGACATTTCTGGAAATTTGAGAAGCCAAGTACACGGATCAGTTTTATATGTCTCGAACTAACCAGGCTTGTAGCGTGTGCATCGTGTATTGTTCCTCATTAAGATACCCTCTACATAAGACGCATAATATGAGATGAGGTCTTTTCTAAAGAGTCTACAGGGGAAGCCGGATTCATTCGCGGATATATTGATATCTAAAATGCCCCGGTGGAGGAATCTGGGAACTAGTGTAAAGGTGATGGTCATTGTTGGTTCTCGCATGCCTCGGGTGTGATTACTCGTACTTTGGCAATGGAGTGTGTATAGCGCATGCGTAATTAAGTGGCCTAGTTACCTTGCTTGGGTGTACTGGCCTGCAACGACTGTCACTTTTTAGGCAATCTTGGTGCCCTCCCGTAAAACCATGTAGAAATAGAACGTTACACCATCGGTGCAAAGCCGTGTTTGATGCGTGATATTGGTGGCAGTTATGATAGTAAGTGCCTGAAGGCAATGTTAACAGAAACGCCAGATTACGTTTTTCTTGCTAAATAGCATACCTGGGCTTTATATGGTCTGTAATCTAGGCAGGCAGACACCATTGTTGCGGTATGATTCCGGAGCAACGCTCAAGCATAGTTCTAAATCAGCTTTCCCCAGATTGGCTTTGTAAAGCACTTCAGTACTGGTGGATGTGATACATCGCCAAACAAGCCATTCCCTGTCAAACCACAAATGCATTCTTTGTGTGATTTATGGCGCTATAATGTATGCTTTGTTCTCTCTGCCGGCATATCAAGTAGTCACACTTCTACGAAGACAAAGAATGTGGGTATGACGAGTGCTTGTTCTTTCATAAAAACTTATATATGAATATAGAAACACTTTATGTTTGGGCTATACTTTCTTCTTTGTAACTTTAAAAAATATGCAATGGAAGCATTCACGAGCGTATTGTGAAGTAGTACCCCCGAAAGAGTTTTATTTTTTAGATGATTGTCTTACCAAACGTGCCAAATTTTTATTGCTAACTTTAAATATTATGATTGTAAAAACCAACTACTCTATGTTAAAAATATTTAGACAAACAAAAAATCAATTGATCGATTGATTGTAGTCTTTAACGCGCCGACGCAAAGCAGGCGATGAGGCGCACCGCAGTGGAGGGCTCCGGATTAATTTTGATCACCTGGGGATCTTTAAGGTGCGCCGAAATCTCGTACTCACGGGGATTTTTGCTTTTCGCCTCCATCAAAAAAGCGGTCGCCGCGGCCGGGAATCGAACCCGCGACCTCGTGCTCCGCAGCGCAACGCCTTAGCCACTGAGCCACCGCGGTGGGTAACAAAAAAAATCAAACAATGAACCATAGTTTATGGCTGAACAATGCAGAGAAAACCAGGTGCCAGCTGCTAATGAAATACAAACCAAAAAGAAAAGTCTACAATAGCATAAGCTACTCATTTGTGCACGGTATTCAAACTCTGGGTCTTTCACTCTGGCATCACCTGGCATTTTATACCAAAGAATGACTCAGAGCAGCCGACGAGCACGGGACATGTTCGGTTCCGAAACGTCTTCACCACCAATAGAACTTTCGAATTCAGCGTCATCACACTCTTCGTCAAATTGGACATAAAATAGACAAAATTATCTAAATCATATTCATTGGAAGAAATTGACAATAGAAAAGATCTTTTTATGTGTCTACCGGCCATCTAAGCGTAAGTAGACACCACCGCACAACAGCATTTACTGAAAAAGCGTGACAATGCAGCACAGCCAAAGACTTTTTAATTACGTGTTTTCGGCTGGTGGGTGACAGGCAATCGAAGCCGCAGACAAGCGCTTGTCCTGAACACTCTTGAGGATGACCTATTCTGCTAGTGCAAGCTCTTGTCAGAAACAGTCCCGCAATCTTTGGCTATGACGCAGCCTGCTCGTCCGAAACATCTAAACCATGTAATGTAGAGACGTACACCATTTATTTCTATTATGTCTTGTTATCATTAGTGACACCTAATTTGTGGCTCAAAAAAAGAATATTGTACGTACAATTCCCGATTTTTTTTTATTTTGCAAGAACACCGGTGCCCTCAAAATATAAAAGAGCCCCCTTAACCACTAACTCTGCCCAGTGGTCGCCGTTGATGACAGCGCGAAGTTTATTTAATAGGAATTGCTGCTAGGATGCTTGCCAGAACTAGAGTTTGTATTTTGCGGCGTTTGTGGAGCCTCCCATTTCTTAGGCGTGGGACACACCAACCCCAAGTGTTGCCAGGGCTTGTTTTGTCGATAAGGAAATAAAGCAGATTTTAAATGCGCGATGCCCGATTAAGTGGCGCGGAGCGGAATGAATGGCGTGCTGTTGTAAACCTCTCAGTTATGAGGCCACATTCAGCCATACTGTACGCCCAGCCGTATGGACAACTTCAACAGCAAAGCAGTTTTTCACCGTATTGGCACTCTCATTCGTGATGCGCTGTACATTCTATTAGGATCTTAGCTGTACCAAACATTTCCTACGTAATTGCACCCTCTGGCATATGACACACTGCGTTGTAATAAGACTGCACAGCGTGGGGTTACGAAACCGGCTTTTGAGTTCGATCTATCATAAGGAGTTCTCATGTTTAACGAACTTTTTCGTTTTAGTTTTTTGAAACCGCAACCTCTTCTTGATTTTTCCTTCTACAAAAACATAAGATCTCATTTCTAGACCAGAGGGCTTCTTATAAAAACGTCGGGGCAGAGATAAAACATGAAAAAACACAGTTCATCATTTGATGCGAGATTGAAACGCACAGCTAGATGAGAAGGAATCACGGGCAAGGATGGTGGCCAACTTAGTAATAGGAAACCATGCCTGGTGAGGAGATACATTGATTGAATTAGGGGAGAGAAATTACGTCAGGCTTATTACCCACCTTTCTGTAACCAGTAAATGAAAAATGGTCATAGAAATGACCAAGGGGTATTAGGAAGAATAAAACTTGCCGAATTTTAGGAGACAATCTAAGTATTGCGCGAGACATGAACGCTCTAGGCAAGATTTAAACAAGGGATTGTAGGATGGTTATTCCATAAGGGGGTTCAATCTCAGAGAGGAAAATGGAAATTTAGCAGAAAGTAGATAGCCCAACTTGCAGTCAGTTAAAGCCAGGACTCAAGATTTGAAACGAACCCCAAGGAACAATTTGGCGCTTTTAATTTATAAGGAGGAGTACAGTGTGACATGTCAAATGACCACCAAAGAACGTCAATGACTGAGTCAGCAGCCGCTGTGAAAGAAGAAGCTTGTAGAAAACAAAGTAGAAAACTTATTAAACCAACAAAATGAGATATTGTAAAACGCAATAACATAAAATGTTTTAGTACGGTGGATATAATTGAATGTGCTGAGCTGGGAAAAAGTGAAACTAACGACATTCGCTTGCGAAACATGGCAAAGAGGGAGAAAACGTAAAACACAGAACGAAGCTCAAAGGCAGCTAGTCAAAGATTACCTATTCTAAAGACGACGTACGCAGTCAGAGGCGACAAGGATAACATTACACTTATTATGGACAAAATAAACATTTTACCATCTTCGCAAGTAAGATGCAACACTGAGGCAACAGCCAAGCTCGCGCTGTTCACTAGGTCTACGTTGGCATGGATTAGGTCTGCCCCTTTCATATTAAGAAGTTTCTATAGGAAGTCTCTCTAGGAGATTTCCTCTTTCTCTAGGAAATCTCAGTCAAACCACAGTCCACCATACACCCTCCTAAACACCAAAATCCAAACGGCCAAAGTACGAAGCCATCGGTCGCGCTACGAACACAAAAGAGATTCTGAGCCCCCAAATTCTATGATATTGAAATCCAATAGACACCGGGGTCGTAACGGGAGGAACCCAGGTTCTATCTAGTTTTTATCAGGTGTGCACTAATGTTGCTGAGACATCAATTATTTTAATATATTTTATATTATCTCCACTGGCCAGTACGGCTTTTGACAAGCCTTTTCAACTGACCGCACACTAGCTTCGCGTACTCGTCCAGTTTTAAAAAATGATACAATAGATGTTATGCACATTTTGTTTTTATTGATCTAACGAAAGCATTTCCACCATTAACCATGTAATTTCATTAAAAAATAAGAAGCCACTGGCCTTACGGGACCCTCCTTGCAATTACTGTGTAGCTACGTGTGTGATAGGACACAGGTAACTTCTATTTCGGGAGCTTCCTCTAATGCAGCGGCTACAAAGAGAGATTGGCCTGAAGGCTCTATAGTAGGACAATTATTATTTTAATATACATAAATGATTTACCTAATACCCTTAATTCTTCCAAATGCCTTTTGTACGCTGACGAAACGAGGATTTTCTCTTCGGACAAAAGTGCGATCACTTTACTCACAAAATTAAACACTGACTTGTGGAATGTAGGTAATTAGTGTCATAAAAAAATGCTACAAATAATCCATCAAAAACTAAGTTTGTTGTAAAGCTGCAATCAACAAAACACAACTTACATCCTTTGAATTTACATTGCACAGCACTCGGTAGCAGCAACCAACTGCTCAACATTCCTAGTTGTTCAGTTTGGAGTGTAACCTTAAGAATCATCTTCGTCCTGCTTACATTAAAAAGAAAATGGCATATGGCATACGCGTAAGCAATACGTTCCGACAATACTTCAGTAGTCATTCACTCACCACACTTTATTATTCCTTTGTTCACTCTCATATTACTAATTGCATCAGTTCTAGAGCCAACATGTGCACAAGCCATCCAACGTCGGTCCAAACAATCCAAAATTAAGCGCTTAGCATCACCCCATACAGTTTTACCTTGCTCAGGCCAAGCATCGCCTAAAAAAAGTACTATATTTTGACCCATGCGAATCTCGTCCGATATAACCTTTGTATCTTCCTCTATTGAGCTATTGATAACCGACTTCCTCCTGTTATATTTCCGGCCTTATTGCTTTACAATTGCAACATCACTAAATAATCGGCCAATAATACTTTACTCGTGCCTAAATTTTGAAGTAATTGTGGTAAGCAAATTGTGCAATTTTTTCATTTACCAGTTTAATGGACATACAGATAAAATTAAGGAACTGAAAACACTGTATTCTTTCAAATTTGCTGTGAAATAACATCTTATCAAACAGAATTCTTAGGTTTTGGTAATGTCTATTGTATAGACCGGGATACAAAGAGCACAGAGTGCAAAAAATGTTATTCAAATGAGACACTCCACTCAGTGGTCATGTTCCCTTTCAAATAACGTGTTTTTAATCTTTCTCTGTTTTAGACTGGAATACCTGGGGTGGAATTGCCTGACGATTCCATCGACCCGCTATGACCGCGCGGCATATGGGTGGGCGTACTCGTAAAGCTCCTGCATGACACCGACGCTTTCGAACAGCAATGCATCCCTGGCTTTGGTGCGCATTTCTAGCTCTCTCCGAATCCGCGGTAGGCAGTCGGTGAGGCAGGAAGTCTCCCCTAGACGTCGTGCGGAAGCCGCCTACGTTGCGCACCATGTGGCCTATCATCCAATACTACCGGGCGGCCAGGTGGATTAGGGCTGCGGGCAGACCTCTGCGCAGCACCTCGCTCTCCCTGATGCCGGTCGCGTGTTCGTAATGGCTGAGTCAGCAGCAAAGCGTTAGCACTCATCTGATGGCCGTAACCACTGTACCTCGGCATGTGTAGTTGCACCCTGAGAGAGAGTGAGCGTGTCACCTGCAACAGCTTCTGCATGGCGCTTGCGAAAGCATTCGCGATGAAAAGTGCATCTGCAGGCATTCCTTCGCTTACGGGCGCCTGCGTCCCGACTGGCAGGAGAGGCGTACTGTATGCGGCTTCAGCATCCGCGTAGGCCTTGTGCACAGGGTTTTAACCCGGAGTGTCGCCTCAGGTAGAGCGCTTATAGAATCTGGAACCTTCAGAAATTGTCGCAGCCCCGCAAGCCGCATGTGCGGTTGCTTTGGGGCCGTGGGGAAGGGTAACCCGAGCCGCTTGTTACGGCTTTGAAGGACGCTCTTGGCGCAGAGAATCTCGGGGCCTCCCGCGTATGACAATGAAACTCTGCCAAAAGGATTAAATCCTCTAACTTGTACACATCTGCCATGTTCCTTCTCGAATGCAGCGAACCTGGAATTCAACTGAAGACAAGTCCCACCTTCGGGCGCCAAAACTTGGGAGTTACCTTACGTTTAATTTGAGCCCACATGGGGCGCACAATGGACGATTCCCAAGTGTGTTTAGGGAAGAATTCCGGCTCATCGTCTGCCTACCGCGGATTCGGAGAGAGCTGGAAATGCGCACACAAGCCAGGGAAGAATTGCTGGTCTAGAAATCCGTGCAATGCAGGAGCTTTACGAGTACGCCGAACCACATGCCCCGAGGTCCGAGCGGGTCAACCTGGTCGTCAGGCAACGCCACGCCACATATTGATACGGATATCATGGCGTTGAGGAGGCACAAAATTTAGCAAGTTGCTATCACCGGCCCGCTGCTGGTTTGGTTTTATAAGCGAGATGCTCGGCCTGCTTGATGGGTGTGCTTCTTCTTCCTCCTTACTCGGCTGCTGACTGTTCTTTTCGGCGCTGTTCACTCATTAAAGCCCCCTTCCATCTGGAACCAGATTTGTGTCATAACAATATTGCACATAGCACCAGACCATGGGGCTTGTCTTCACATGAATTCGAGGTTGCTCGCTCCTGGAGAGCAATGCCGAGCCTTCGGTGCCGATGGTGTCCGCGGACATTTGCGGTGAGAAAGGGGGTTCCCGATATTTACTGCGTCTTCTGCATCCACCTCAGACATTGTTCAGGCAACCTAGCTTGGCTTCGTATGCGTTGCTAAGGGCACAGCGCGCTACCCTTTGTCCGGAATATTTCTCGTTCAAAACGCCTCGCGCCATTTGGTTGCAGGAAGACGGTTTGGGATGTCCGTTACAGTTGTGACGGTAAATATGCAAACCTCTTAGACGTACTATATGGTACGACAGAAGGATACGCGCTCTGTATTCTCCGAGCAGCCATTGTAGTGGCTCGATTGCGAGATGGGAGGTACGTAGGCTTTGTTCCAATATGACAGCGCGTCGCCTTCCTCGTAGCGTTGTCCTCACTCAGGTAATGCCGTCGGCACTGGTTGAAGTGCCCCGCATGCATTTGACGGGGTGGCGGGAAACTACGAAACGAGAGTGCAGCGTTTGGGAGTTCCCAAAACCGAACCGTAAGCCCGCGGCTACCACGCTTCGAGTTAGACACGGAGTGATTGTCGATCAGACGCCTGACAAAGAGCGTGGAGGATGCTGAAGATCAGCCTTCTTTCGCGGTGGGGTTACGCGGGAGCAATGGGATCATTGTCTTTATGAATTCGGAGAGCGTGCGTCTCCATGCCATAAAGACGCCGCTCCAGCACGCGCGTATGCAGTAAGAGCTCCCCGCGGCTCAGCGGGGGGCTCGCGGGTCGTGAGGGATCGCCAGTCTTTGTAAGAGACGGACTCTCAGGCGACCAACACAGGTGATATGCGCCCATATGCCGCTTGTAGTGTGGGTGGCGCTGGCTCTACCGCAGCTTGTATTGCTGAGACTGAGTTGCAGGAGCCCGCCGGCTTGATGCTGACGTAGCTTTGCCGACCAACGCACAAGGCCAAAATAACTTGGATGGGAAAATAACAACAGCAGGGGGGGGGGGGTGGAGCGTTTGAAAGACAAAAGGCTTATATTGGGGGAAAACAGTTTAATGCGAGGACCTCTTTTACTTGAAATGTTACTCAGGCCGAGGGAAAAATACCGTTCACAAATAAAGTATCTGCCATAATTTCGAAGGTTCCCCTGCGGGTCCTTCAATATTGTTAATAATAATATTGACGAGTATCCGCATGTTTTAGGAAGTGGCACGTGGAACAAAACACTAATAAATGTAAACCTATGAGTGTCTTACGAAGTTCATCGTCTCCCGCCCTTTATCATCTCAACACTGTATTGCTCGAAGCCGTAACGTCATATCCCTGCTTATGAGTTCGCATAACTTCGTCGCTTTCATGGTGGTTGCATATTGAACAAATAATTAACGACGTCCACCGAATGCTTGGATATCTTTGCCACAACTTTTCAACTGCTCCTATTTCCCTTAAGATGTTTTGTACGCATCCTTGGTAAGATCTAAATTAGACTACGGTGCACCAATATCGGATCCTGACGCTGAAATTTAATCAAATCTCTCGAACTCGTTCAAAACAACGCTGCCCGATTTATTACAGGGCATTAAAGTAGAGCGTCTTGTGTAACATTCATAAAAAATACTCTGCATTTTCCTTAGCTTGCCCATCATCGTCAGAATTTTCGTGTTTGTTTATTTCATAGAATATACTATCACAATACCTACGTGCATTCCATCTTGGTTTCTGTGCCTTCATATGGTAGCGCCCGCATTGATCACCGTCATAAAGTTGAAAATATGTCCTGTCGCAAAAAATATTTTACTAAGCCGTTCATTCCTCGCACAGAATATGACTGGAACCATCTTTCTAGACCTATCGCCGCCATTGAAAACCACCACATTCGCAAAACTTTAGCTAAAATTGTTTCTTTAGGAACAACATATACCGGTTATACACTACCTTTTTGCTGCAAGGTATGATATGTTCTTTTTGTGTGTTTGTAAACCATTCCCCTCTGTAACGCCTCCGGCCTTGAGGATAAAATAAATGAAAGGAAATTATTTTGCTGACGATTGCGTTTTTTTAAAGCCGGATTTTATCGTTCAAGACTCGGTTGTAACATGCTTTGCACTTGTACAACATGTTGAGCCGCAGAGGCAACATTCCATGCATTGTTGACAGCAGGTAGGATCATCATCAGCAGCCTACAGAGTCAACACACTTTTCGCTTGGGCTCACTAAAACATCTATTTGGTGTGGACCACGTACTCTCTGGCTGACCAAATCACCACCAACGCCTTTGTAACGTCATGCGCTTCACATCAAACCAACCCGCTACGTCACTGTGACGCCGGTACGTAGTATACAGCCACATAAATCCCACCACGCCGGAACCCACACTAAGCCTAGCGTTGCTAGTTCTAGCCAAACCAACCCAGTCAGGGCTTTGGCCCCAACTCCATCGCCATGGAGTCGCCGCGAGACCCAAACACTACCATGGACTTCGATCCAAACAGCGGCAGAGCCATCCCAGCTCCTCGACCATGGCAGCAAATATTACGAGACCGCCACGCCCGCGAGCAGCCGCCAACAACGCCGGCAGACACACATCGGACACCCCCGCGTAGCGCATCACTACCAAACTTCCACACTCCAACTACACTATCACTATCTGTCACTATCACTGTCACTATCCAAACCCAAGCTGTCCAAAACCTAATCATTGCGAGCACCCTCGACGAAGCCTACGCCCTTGCACTGAACGAGATTACCTCTATACAACTTAAGGCAACAACACAAGAAGTACTGCCCTACCTGAAACCACTACCCGCCACGTCTCGAAGGGTAATAACGGGGCTCGATTCCAACACCCCCAACGAGCAGCTCCCCTACTTCCCATCAGCTAATGGCCCACGTATACTGCACGCCCGAATGCTCGGAACCTCCACATCAGCTCTAATCACATTTGAGGGTGTTCACGTCCCATTTACATCAAGGCGTATGGCCTATTACCCCTTTTTTGTCGCCTTTACCGCCAGGCCATACAGAGCTGTACACTCTGCAGTGAACTTGGCCACAGACGAGATGTCTGCCCCAATCCCGACGTCCCTATCGGCCACCGATGCCACGCGCCTGACCCCCAGCCAGACCATGACTGCAAACCCATGTGTCAGCTCTGCGACTAGATCACCCCACGGCCAGCAGAGACTGCAAAAAGAAACTACTACCGCTGCCACCCACCGTTCAACAACGGCACAAAATCCCCAATCAGAACAGCCATCGACCTGCACCTAATTACAAGGCCAGCCAGCAGCAAAGGCAGACTGCCAACCAAACGAACACCACTCACCAAGTA
>JABSTR010003741.1:0-19697 GCA_013339765.2 Haemaphysalis longicornis | reverse complement strand
CGACTGTACTACTCCACCGATTATCTAATTAGCGCCATCCCGCTGCCCTGTACCGTATTCCCGTCAATGTGGGGCTTTCGCACTCACGGATTCAAACTCAATACCAAAATATAAACGTAAATAAAGTGTTCTGTAGAGGAGAAATTGGCGTGCTTTTTAAACTTTTATCGAGTATGCATTTTCAAAGCGAAGCTTTATTTGCCTCTTATCCAGACTTTTTGGGCGCTGCTGCTGCTGCTGCAGTGGTCTTGCCGCATGCGCCACTGGGTCTCTGCGAACACTGCCAGATGGCGCTCGCATCCGCGCGTCGAGGCCCCTCCCCTCACTGTCGGTCGCCGTCAAAGAGACTGCAACGCATCCTGCAGTTGACTCGGTCGCTGCTGCCAACAGAAAGGCCGAGCTAATCCTCGCTAACGGCGAGGGCGATACGTGCGTTGCGGGATGTCAAGTGCGAGGACGCGGAAATTACTTTTGCCACCTTTACGTCAGCCCGGCGGCAGACCAGAAACTTTCGGCTGTCGAAAACTGGTGACGTGCTGGTTACCGGTTTACATGAAAGATGTCTACAGGGTGCGTCTTCTTAGCTGTCAGCCTTCGTACAATTCATCACTCCCCATGCCACACTCATGGTGCATATTGATCACGCGTTCGTAAAGAAAGTTGAGACGTTCAAAGTGTCTCGTTGCGTCTGGTATTTCACGATGCATTTGCCACTGCTTCCCTTCACGTCGATTCCCATTTGTAAGTGGAATCCGCCATTTTTTGTGATTGCAATACCAGCTCGTCCTTTCAGGCTATTTCTTCTGGTTCATTTTTTTTTGTAGAGGGATATTTCAACGGCTATTCTTCCTACGTCTCCCGAACGCATCCTCCAAAATCAAGATTGGGTTGGTACTGAAATTTAACCGAGAAAATAATAGTGGATTCTGGTTCACAACTGAAGGCTTAACACATAAACGCTATTACTTTGAGTAACGCCTGTAGTAGTGTTGTCACTTTGTCAGCAAACCGTCTTACTGCGTCAGGTGGTATAGATCGTTTACAGCAAGCAGTTGGGCTGACCTTCAACGCGTGATCCTAGCGCCGCACTCGCCGCGACTGGCCTTTACCTCGGGGAAGTTTGATTTGATTGTTTCGGTTTAACGCGCCGACGTAACGCAGGCGATCGTAGTGGAGGTCCGGATTAATTTCACTTGGGGATATTACGTGGCCGAAATCTCGGACAAACGGGCGTTTTTGCTTTGGTCCATCAGAAAGCGGCCGCCGCGGAGGGAATCGAGCCCGCGACATCGTGATCAGCAGCGCAACGCCTTAGCCACTGAGCCACCGCGGCGGGTCGGGGAAGTTTCGGTTTCCGCCGTAAGCCGTCTTGGTGATCAGCGTAGTGGTAGTCCCGGGGGAAAACTTGCGTGGTAGTCGGATGTACCAGCTGCGATCGGGACCTCAAGGTGTGGGACGAATCACCATGCGAATTGCACTGGACTGTCCGCGTGTGCGGCGCGCGCACGCGCCTTTCGCAGTGCACCGCTTTCCGCACAGTTGTCGCGACACGGCGACTACAGGCGACGCTCAATCGCCATTCTCTAAAGGGAGAAGTTTGTTTCAAGAACATGGGCAAGGGTGGCTTTTTTACACTGTAATAGGAGGTTGGTGGCAAGCGTAGCGTAGTCCATACTGATCTGCCTCATCACGCTTGTTCTAAAGCATGCCTCCTGTTGTGTTTAGTCAGCCTGGCCGTTTAAAGGGATCCTACAGCGCTTTTTTCAACATTTTTTTTAATATCTTAAATGCTTGCAGAACGTAGGCACCCAACGCACCCAGTACGTAGATTAGGGGGTCGCAAAGTCTTACACCGGAGGCCGCAGCTTCGACATTATTTCCAACTCGATTAATAATCCGTGCGCGAACTAATCCGTAAATGTTTATGGTATAAAAGTGTGGCAACCAGCGGCTCAGAGCCGTTTCATTTGTTTCAGGGGTCGGTAACCTTTTGAAGTGGGCCGAGTTGCACGAAGCCGACACGGCAAGGGCCGGACGGCAAATAGGGGCAGAGGGGGGGAGGAGGGGGGCGGAAGTTTTTTGGACGGCTGCAAAGAAAGGAAGTAAACACGTTATCTGGATAAGTGTGCAGATGGGAAGCAATTCCAACAGGAAGCGATCTTGCTTTGTTCCTGTCTAACCGCATTTGAGATTAGAATTGCCATGCCAGCCTTCAGAAGTGACAAGGGGAGGGGGGTTCTGTCTTCGCGCCGGGAGCCGCATACTTCCTCGCGTGCGGCTCGCGGGCAGCACGTTGCCACCACTAATATACATGGTTTCTTTGTATATAGAAATAAAAAATGCCTTCAAACAGCTATTAAGCGCGTGAACGGGAGTTTGGCAATGGGCGGTAGTCAGAACAGCGCTTTAAGAATCTTTATGGGCCATTTTTCGGGACTAACTAGTCTCTGAATGTTGGTGCAGAACATCTACGCGTGCGATAAGTCCTCATTCACAACGACACTCTAAAATAATTGCACAATTCGTCCATAAAGCCGCTCCGGCACTCGAGGATACGCCCCGGCCCATTGGAGGCCCCGGCGAGAAACACGTCCGAAAAGCCCTGCAATGTCGAGTGACGTCCCATTGTCTAATATGGCTGCGCCCAGGTCACCGCTCTGTGAACCGTGTATAGCGGGGATCAGCCCATTTGTTATGCATGACGTAGTTGACGTTTACGGTAAAAAGCTTCGGAGCCTTCCAACATTACAGAGAAGATGCCACGTGTCCTAGCTACAGAAACGAGAAGCTCAATGCGGTCTCTAAAGCAGCAAATGGTGAATCGTTAAACAATTTTTTAAATGCAAAGCATCTCAGTAACTCACGATGTCATCCGCGTTGACATCCGTAGTCCGCACCCTCCCTACTATATAAAAAAAAATACTATCCGGCGCCCGGTTTCGATCCCTCGACCCTGCGGGCGGAACGCAATGCACATGGTGCTCTACCCACTGCGCCACAAAGCCGACACAGAATGGGACGCTACTAACGCGCCTTATATCGTTGACTCATTCAAATTACTGCTGACGAGCGCTCTCTCGTCAGAAGTTGTTACAAGTGCAACAACATTAACGTAACGCAAACTACTTAACGCGTGCGCCCCCGGAAATGCTCTATTTGATCGTGCCCCTCGCGAGGGGGTGTTTCACTGCGTCTTCTCTCGGTCGCGGGACCCGTGGCGCCATCTAATGGAGGCGCGGCACAACTCGTAGCACTTTGAAAAGATGCGGCGCCAGCCAGCTGTGTGTGTGCGTGCCGCACTTGTACAAATGGCGAGTGCATTGGCTTTATCCTCGCTGACTAGACGTTGACGTTAAGGAGCAAGGACGGTTTGGCGAGTTTATTACTAATACATCGAGGACGACCTCGCTTAAAGTAGAACTGCACCTAAAGACACGAGTACAGTGTGTCCCGCTTATAAAGAGTTCCGTTTGACGAGGGCTCTGTTTTTTTATAGAACTGAAGAGAATGCATTGCTTTTTCAGGCCTGAGCTGACAATTTGAGGACGAAGACCTCAATACTTGCTAAAGTACGAAGCTTATTTATGCCGTGAAAAAGATACACGAACAACGAAGCACTTATTGATGCGATGCTAAAGTATCCATCCACATCAATGTGGCGGGAAAGTCCCCCTTCCGAAAGACTGAGTTTGATATCTGGTGGAAAAGTTAACTGGGCTGTAGCGCAGGCAATCAAAAAGCGTTGGAGTTCTGTTGGAAAAATAGCAGAGAATGAGGTGGTACACGGCCGTCACAATCATATTTAGTTACAGACTATAATAAAAAAATGTGATTCGCAGTTCAATTATATATAAACAGCAGCACCTAAGCCTTTATGCAGGCAGGATGACATTTGCCATTACCCAGTTAAAAAGGGAAGCCTTTTAGACATCATCATCATCCTACTCTTGTTTGAGGGCACGTGCTACGGGCTAAGAATATAGTAATGGCACATTGGATCAGTAGTGCCCTCCATCACAGTGCCAGTATTTGCTGGGAGATTGTGCTGTCATCGACGCAAGAGCTCTTCGCAGAAATCATGGGAGGCCACCATGACAACCCCTGCTCTAGAGGTTTAGTCGAACTTGATTAAGTTGGTGAAGACGGGGGAGGTAGCCGCTGAAGCCCTGGACATGGGATTCTTTCCATGATTCCGTTAAAGCTAAACTTTAAGGCCCTTACTGAAGCCATTGTGCTCCAAAACGGCCTGCAGAAACGGAAACTTCCTCTGATGATGAATGATCGTGGGTTAAGGGATACAAAAAAAAAAACAAATGCTTCCATTGGCCGGAACCGAACCTGGGTCCCTCGCGTTACGAGGCCGCTGTCTGTCCGATTGCTCCATTTTGCATGGTCGAAGCGAATGCGAAGAAGCAGGTAACGATTCGCTCCGTACACCCCAAACCCAAACGTTAGGCGTCAGAGGGCACACCCGAGAAATGCTGCGGCTATTCTAGAAAACTGGGGCGTACCTCTAGAGTAGCACACACTCGCAGTGTGGAATTGGACAACTAAAGAATCCATGACGCAAAAGATTAGCGTTCAATGAGTATATGGACGAACAGGTAGTGAACTTATGCCCACGCCTTCCCACAAGAAGGCCGAATCTACGCAAAGGAAAGTGTCGTGCGGAGTCCATAAATCATTCCAGAAGTGACTCGGTTGGGGCAGAAAATAATTTTTTTGTAATACTTTCTGGATTTTGTATCACGGTGTCATTCGGAGAGTGTAATTAGTAAGATTGTAGTTTGCGGTGAGCGCGACCACGGACGGTGCGAAGCGCGCCTCCGTGATGTCGGCTTAAGGATTCTCGCATCTGTTGTCTGCTTCACTCGGACTTTCCCTCCCTGCTGTGTCTCTGCGCTCGGTTGACTTTTGATGGTTATGCGCACAAGATTTTCCGTATTCCCAACTTTTTTATCAAAACAAAACACTTAAAATCGCATACACTAGATCAAGGCGTGATTAAAGTGCAGTTTTTTATACCGCTCCGCAAGAAACATGTCATTACGTGGCTGAAGGGTACGCAGTCGGCTGACGTGCTGGAAAGTACGCCTCAAAGAGAAACAAAAATGTAGTTTCAAATCGCGCGCCATCAGCCGCAAAGGGTTCGCACAACATCCGACAGATGGCGACGAGTGTACTGGCCAGTAGGAAGACGCAGTGAAACATCCCCCTCGCGAGGGGCACGATCAAATGCAGAGCATTTCCGGGGGCGCACGACGTTAAGTAGTTTGCGTTACGTTAATGTTGTTGCACTTGTGGCAACTGCTGACGAGAGAGCGCTCGTCAGCAGTAATTTGAATGAGTCAACGATATAAGGCGCGTTAGTAGCGTCCCATTCTGTGTCGGCTTTGTGGCGCAGTGGGTAGAGCACCATGTACATTGCGTTCCGCCCGCAGGGTCGAGGGATCGAAACCTGGCGCCGGATAGTATTTTTTTATATAGTAGGGACAACGACGGTGCGGACTACGGACGTCAACGCGGGTGACATCGTGAGTTACTGAAATGCTCTGCATTTAAAAGGTTAGCTGTCGTCCCTATGTGCATAAACTGTCACACGGTTTGAAGAATGTCGGCAAACGGTATGGGGTCGACGTGATCCTATCAGCGCCTGTTGAGCTAAGCGGTGTGTGTTCGGCGGTTGAAAGGAGGGATGTCCATGGAGCAAGCAGGCGCCGAGGCTGCGGGGTGAATCACGAAGACCCATTTGTTCCGTGTTGCACGGGGGTTGTTTACAGCATTCCGTTGGTATGCGGGAGCCAGTATATGGCCAAACCGGGCAATGTCTGAATGTGCGCCTAATGGAGCACAGGAATAGCATTAAAAAGGACGCGCAGGCGCACCTTTCAGTGCATTGTGAAACCCATCTTTTACAGTGCTATTCTCGTTTCAGACAAACAAAAGTGCATAGGATGACGCGAGAGGTGGTGGAGGCCTACCATATCTCCAAACTTGGCAAAACTTGCGTCAGCCATCCCTCGATATCGCTTAACCACGAGGAAATCGAGTTTGTAGATAACCGGGGAAGTTTTGTTTTGTTTCTTGCAGTGGTGTAACCTATTGATGGGTTGGCTTCGATTATCCATATCCTGTTTTGGGTTAATCTGATGTGTTTCCTTTGTATTGTCATGCGCAACTGGTCTTTTGTTAGTATATAATTTCGTGCCTTTCTTCAATAAAAAAGTAGTTCTGAGTCAGCGCTCGTCCTGTCCCCTTCTTTACCTCAACCTTCGTGTGTGTGCGCTGTTAGGGAAGATGAATAAGTACCAACTCGCCCGATTGTCGCTTCTTTTGTGTTCATAACATCACCCCTGTTCATGACGTGTTACAAAACAGTGGCGAAACGTGAGGCTTTGGAACTTTTATTGCATGTACTCATTATGTCTTAATATAGCCCTATACAGCAATTCTATTGCTAAATTTGTAGCCTTTATTACAACTCGTACTCATCTCAATCGACATTGTCATGGCGCTCTTTGCATTTGCCGGCCTTGCGACCTTAAACCCGAGATAATAAAATACTTGGACTCTCTGCTATCAGCACAAGAAGAAAATTTTGGAGACACCCCCGCATGGGCTTTTTATGGGCGAATCCCCTTAGTTGCTGGGGCTGTCGGCGTCTCATGTCGTTGTCGTAAGCATCGTATTATGTATTCACAGTACTAGAACACCAGGAAACTCGTTTACGGCTCGCGCTGGAACATAACGCGTACTAAAATACACCGGGGCACTGGTTTACGCCTCGCGCTGAAGCGCTTCGTAACGCGTACTAAAAAAAACACTCGTTTACGCCTCACGCTAGAGAGCTTCGTGTTTCAAAGACAAGAGACTTTTACAGCAAAGCTGTGTACCTGTACCCCCCAACGGTTTCATCTCCGTTGGCAAAATGCTAAGGCGCCAAGAATACACTTATACACTGCCTGCTTCACTCCTCCCCAGGTTTTCCGTTAGTAGAGATGGCTTGATTTTCTTCTTTTTTTTTGCATTATCTAGAGGTGCCAAGAGAACGAGCAAGATTTAAAAACGGCGCTTTGCGAGCCAGTAAAGAGTTACTGCCATTTCTACAACTTCAACTGCGAAGCTGAACTTTCGCGTCAATCGTGCAAGTACAAGGACTGCAGTAATACCCGGTGGGCTTTCTCACATCTTCTGAAGGGTACATCCTAATAGCAGTCGCGCTCAGCAAACGGCCATTAAGGGTCCCCGCGACGACACGCTCTTTCAATAGAGCATTCGTTAAGCGTGATTTTGCGTGTGAAAACGTGGCTTAGTTAGACCGAGTCCGACAACAGTCCCTCTGGACTCACCATGTTTCAGCTGCATTGTGAAAATGTTGAAAACGAGAGGCAAATTGTGTTAATCACTTCGCGATGCGCGCCTGTAGACGAATGCTGCTTATATTTGTTGATGAGTTATAATAGTTATTTTGTATTTATGGGAATGGTGTAGAAACTTTATAGATAGTCATCACTGCGGCACCGACGATATCACGATCATCGGTGCCCGCCATCGAGTCGGTTGCTCTCGCTCGAGCTGCTTCGTTATTCACCTACGCCATTTTGTAAATAGAACACACCCTCGTCACCGGTACGTCACACGGTCACACCAACATCACATTTTACGAACGTGTTCGCACAAAGAAAATACAATTTTTTTTTGCAATTTCGCCTCACCTCATTTAATTTTACATGGTTATCGATCTGATCGGTGCAAGTCAATTATTTCACACTCTTGTGCCCTCGATCGATCGGTTTACTAAAATGATGCCGTTATGTAACGCAGTGGCTCCTTGCCAGGACGTGTAAGCGTTCAAAACGTTTTTGAACTTAATTGTTACTTTTAAGAACAGAAACAAACTTGTTATATCCCTTCGGATTTCTGTGGAACTTTGCCACCCTCAAGACAAAATCCTGCTGACGCCGATGCACCAGATGCAGAACTACGAGTAAAATCCTCCGCAAGGGCTCGCCGACCATTTATTTATTCACGGCGCCCAAGGAGGTCGCTGAACCAATCCCGGCCGCGATGGTCGCTTTTCAGATGGAGACCAAAAGCAAAAACGTCCGTGTGTCGAGATTTCGGGGCACGTTAAAGATCGCCAGGTGGTCAAAATCAATCCGCAGCCCTCCGTTCGGCGCACCTAAAACTAGTTGTAAAGTTCAGTCGCATTAAAACACAGAAATATTTTTTAATGTTCAGGCGACAGTACTGCGTGTTTTGAAAGAAGACAGAACAAGAGGAACGGAAGGACAGTGCTCGCCTCCGTGTATTTGCTGCCGCCTCTGTCCACGTTTCGCTGAACTGGGCTGCTCTGCGACTTTGCACGACTGCCATTATTAAAGACGATAGTCTTTCTTGGGCTACTTAAACCTAGAAATTTTGGCCTGTCTGTATGTCTGTCTGTGGCTCGATTCAGCCACCCGGCCAAAGTGAAACGAAGTCTTGCGCAATAGTCTTAGGGTGTCCCAGCTATCATGCACAAAGATTTTAAAAAAAAGAGGAATGGCGTTACTCGAAGAAACCTAGTGCATAATGTTTGCAGTACTGTGGAGAAGCGAACAATATTTTTTTCGTTGTTGAGTCTTGACTAATTAATTGTAATTAGTTATCTAACTCGAGAATTACTGTCCTAATCACTGAAGTTTCAATGAGGCACTTGTAGGTACCCACGAGGGGCATCTAATTGCGGTATTTTCAGCGACGAACTAATTGCGTACCTCATTATTCTGACGATAAAGAAAACCCGCGAAATATGAATACCACGTGACGGCGCTTCCACGCGCATGTATCAGCAGGCGTTCCCCAAATAAAGCTGATTGCAACAACTGCTTCGCATGTCACCCGCCGGAGAGACAGCGCATCACCTTGATAATGCCATGCATGGAAGGAGCAGCAACAGCAACATTCGCGGGGCGCGTGTGCAGATATAAGCATAGAGTAAGAAACTCTATGGATATAAGGCACAAACTCTGTCGCGATTTCTCCTTTCTTTCTTTTGTTTATTTCCTTCTGGCTAACTCAGAGGCAGCGTGTTTGAGGGCATTGCTTTACGATGCGTGCGGAAGCGCCGTCACGATGGTATGTTTCCTATTTCGCGGGTTTCTTTATCAGTCATAAATAAAGGCGTACGCAATTAGTTCGTCGCGGATAATACCGCAGTTATATGCCCCTCGTGGGTACCTAGAAGTGCCTCATTGACACTTCTGGGATTAGGACAATATTTCTTTAGTTAGATAATTAGTTACAATTATTATTTAAGTCTCATTAATGAAAAAATTACTGTCCGCTTTTCCACAGTACTGCAAACATTATGCACTATGTTCTTTCGAGTAACACCATTGCTCTTTTTTTAAATCTTGGTGCATGATATCTGGGACACCCTGTATACTCACAACGAAATCTAAACGTCTAAGTCCGGTTTATATGTTCGTACTTCTCAACATTGTTGAATAAGAAAAAGACATTACGCAAATATAAGACAGGACATTACTACACAAGGGATATTTACAGTGTCCCTTTATAAAAAAGTTCATAGATGCTTGATTTTTGGGGAATGAAATACTACATCTACTGCAGAAAAAAAATCACACTGTCGCCCGCTGTCACCCGCACCACTATATAGCTTGTGGCGGCATTTCACGAATTCAAGCGGCAACATTTACGATAGTTTCCACTAGATAGGTTCCACGTTGTGCTTGGAACGCACGTGGAGTAGGGCAACGCGGTTCAATAAACGTTGAAGTAGGGCGCCTCGATTCACGCGCGTCTCCGCCGTACGGCAGCCCTGGCATCGAGGACACCTGGCCTGGAGCAGTGGAATGCAGTAAATTTAAATTGACTTGAGCAAACCTTTAGCCTGTTTACTTTGGGAGGAGCGCGACGCAAGAGGGACAACATGGGAGGTGAGCGGGAAAGCGAAAGGAGGCATTTACTTGGCAAACATCGACAGATACTATCGTCTTTTGTCGACATTTGCGACGAAACGAGCAGATACGTGGCCAATTTTCCAACGGTACATCCCACTATTTATTGCATCAATATTACGCAGAATTTGGAATGTCACGTACTTACGCTATGGTGTAAGACGGGTCAGCGGCACCGGAAGGGGCAGAATCCGGAACGTTTTGCGTCTCAGTGAAATATGCGCTCAAAAGCATATACTTCTGTTTTTCAGCTGAATGCACTCTCCGAAGAATTTTTTATTGAAACTTTTAAATCACGGCGCTCTAGTCGTGGAATACTTCGAGGCGCTCCACGTTAACATTCACGGGCCACTGAAAGGCTATGCCGATTTAGCTTCCCCGTAATGCTCGATCGGCACTCAATTTGAGGTGGTGTACCACGTGCCGACAGAGGCCATTAAATCCTACAGCCTCGCAGAGGATTCGAGGCGTGAGCCTGGATTTTTCTCAGTGCGATTACTAAGGGCGCTGCAGTTTTCGCGAACATCGGCACAGTACTAACAACGGAAGTCGCTAAGCGGATTCAGGACTGCCATTTGTTTAAAAGAAAAGGTTGACTAGGCGCGTTCTGCGAAAATCCGACATCACCGGCCCATGTTGTGGTTATGGTGGTTCCAAATATTACCGGGCCTGAGGTATGAACCTACCTATCCACAATTCCTACATACCCACTCAAGTGCATTGTCTCGGAACGATGATACATGCCGTCGGAAGCGCCTGCCCGTTTCCCCAATTCCAAATTGGCTGCAACCTCAACGATGTCGCTCCCAATTCTCACTTGTAAATGGGCAAACGTGGGAATTTTCATGTCCACTCGAGGGAATGCCTGCAGAACCTCACAGCCGATTCATATGGACGTACTCATTGGCGAGAAACACACAAACAAGGCTTTCACCCATGGCATACATCATTTCTTACTAATAACGGGTATTTATTACATTGACATGGTGCAAATAACTAGCGTTTATAGATCATTGGCTGTAATGCTAGTTATTTCTTGGTGAACCCGATGTACCTTTCGGAATGGGACAAAAACCTACGGTGAGCTGTCCCCGCGTGTCATGCCATAAGAATGCCGTGTCGTACTTAGGAGCAAAATCCCGCGAGAAAGAGAACAGTGCTCAGATTACGAACAAGCAAATAGAGCTGGCCGCCCAGGGTGCTCTTGACTTCTTGCTTTTCTCCTTGCACATAAAACCTTCCTTACCGTACTAATCTTCTTTTAAAAGCAAAACAACTTCGGATTACACAACTGGCTGGACAGAACATTCCTTGCAGTCAGTCTGGAGAATTGTTTTTTTAAACCTCTTGCTACTGTCTGCCTTCCCAGGAGCTTGGGAAACTCTAGCTCAGCGTACTACAAATTGCGTACGCGCTTTGACAAGGGAAATCTAGTTTATCCAGCTACCTATTTCCCATCGGCTAACAGAAAATGATCAAACGCAGTTGAAACAGGCCTTTTTTAAGGGTAGAGCACTTTAGGCGCTCGCCTTATCGTTGTAGCTCGCTCGCTGGACCCAAGTAGAGCAACAGGGTGTTCCGTTGTAGCGCTGTCGTCGCGGCGTACTCCAGAAGCTTCGAAAGCCAAGCGGTTTATGTAGTCATACGCGTTCGCAACTCGTGAACCGCTGGCGCTTGTCCTACATCTTCCGTTGTTTAGCGCAAAAAAAAAAAACTATAGGTACATTGGAGGCAAAATATACGTAATTAACCGGCAGCGCCCGCGTTCATTTAGTCAGGAACGCTCGTTGGGTTGGTTTTTGCGGCAGTAAGCGCAAAAAAGCGGCCACGAAAAAAAGAAGGCACGTTCGAAATGACGCAGAAAGGATCCACGCACACGAAGAAAATGGCACGTCCGAAATTCCGCAGAAAGGCTCCAGCCGCGCAAGAAAAGAATGGCGCGTTCGAAATGACGCAGAAAAGCTCCAGCCGCTCAAGAAAAAAGTTATGTGTTCGAAATGACGCAAAACAGCTCCAGCATACGAAATTAAACCAAGCACAAAAAGAACAGAACTCCCGCTGGCGCAGTTCAGGCAGGGGGCGTGTGAGAACTGCGAAGGCGGGAAATTTGAATTGCATGGGGTGGTAGCAGTGAGCGGATAACGCTCATTATGGCGAATCACTGCTCTGCACTTCCGACAGCTTTCACATTGAATGTAACGGCTTTAGTTTTGTTGTTATTGCTCGCTGCGGACGTACTTTTTGTCAATATGCGCCTCATTTCGCTAGTTATTTATGCTCAAAATGGTATAAAATACAATGCACTTCACGTTGCCCTACACGACCCAGTGCCGCATGCATTGGAGGCTGCTCGGCTGCCGGCACAGCGCGGCAGCGACCGCCGCTCTGGTGCTGCGCAGAACGAGTGAAATCTTTGCTTTTTGCGCAGCGCCGACAGCGGTCTCGGCGAAGCACGCGATGCGCTTCGAGGGGTGTGTCGCCGGGGGTGTGTCTGTGGTCAAAAGGTCACCTTGCACATCCTCCACGAAATCGCTGGACGAAAGTAGTAAACATTTGCTTTAAAAGCTCCTCCGGCGCCAGTTGCCCGGCACGACCCCAGCGCAGCTACGTCGGAGCCAAGCCTCGCCTTGCAATTACGTCGCCGCGCACGCCGGCACCGCTCGCCCTTCGAGAACACTCTGCCCAGCGTTCGTGACGTGATCTCTCGCGTGCTCTTCTCCTCGCCAGTTCACGTACGTTTGCTCCTGAACTGGGAAGCACCGATTAGCTCCTGCTATAGGTGCTCCAAGCTGGTTACCGCCGGTTCTAGCGCTTGCTAACGCTGCCCACTTTGGAAGAGATGTGAAAGCTGTGAACGAGGCGATCCGGGCCTGCCAGTCAAAAAGGCCTTTCAGCGGTGCGTTCAGAAAACCATGTGGGTTGCAAGTGCCGGGTATCTGACGAAGGAAGAGAAGGCGCGATAGAAGAGCGTCACTCCCGAAAAAAAAGGAACCCTGGTGCGAAGGCCGCCGCGCCGCTATTCGAGAACGGCTGTGGCGACTTCGTTCCAATCCCGAATATCGCGCCGGTGAAGCGGCGGCAAAACGTGAGCGAGTTGTAGAAGATCCAGAGTTACGAGCTCACGTACACTGTACATGCTTTAAGGACCGAGTTTGTATTGCTCTTTGGGGTACTAACGATGACGCCACACTTGACCGAGTCTTTAAGGGGGGCGCACGTATTAAGTAGTTTGCGTTTGGGGTTACGATGTTGTTGCCATGTTGCTGACCGTTGGTCTCGAAGCATAACCACACTCAAACTTAGCCAAACCAAGAATAAGCTGGTTGGCGCCGCCAGCTCCGATGTTTCTCCAGCCACTCACCACTCGTGCAAGCTGCGACCATTTTTTTGGTACAAAATGTGTACAATATAAGCATGTTGTAACGAGGAAGACTAGCCACCATCGACGTAACGCTACCAGCGCAGCTACACAGCGGTGAAGTTGGAAGAACAGCCAGCGGAGCATATTACCTCATGCGACCTGCATCATCATCATGGCAAGACTCAAGATCATCATCACCAGTCTGTTGGCACGAGAGCTGAGCGCGCACGGCAGAACCCCTTCGGACTCAGCTGAGCCTCTCTGCGTTTCAACGCCTTGCTGCCGTCCTGCCAATAAACCTCGCCATAATGTGTACAATATCACTAACTAGTGCAGAGAGCCCATGGGTGCATTTAATGTGGCAGCCACAGTCAAGTTGTCACCTAAGGCTTTGAAGAACAGCCGTATGTGCGTTTGCTCGATGCAGCCCATAAAGGTTTTGTGCCCATTTGCTGGAGTAGTATCCAAGGTACATTCTGCCGCAAAAAGGGTTTAAAAGCGTATAGTATTAGCCGAGTTATCGTTCATTAAAAAGGGCCAGCCATAAGGCCCGGAGCTTTCACCCTCTCATCGCGCCTCCAAAACACTGTGGAAGCTATGACTTCACCAACCAGGCGCAAGAGCACGCACTATAGAGAAACAGGGCCAGGCCCCTGCAGGCTCGAAATGCGCGCAGCCATTGGCTCCGCTGGCGGTACATGGTGGTGGTAAAAAACATTTTTTTATTGAGCAGCCAAGGGAGCTGGAAAGGGTCGTGGTCAGCCTCCTACGTCCAGGAGGCGGTACATCACGCTTTTTTTTAGGGGAGAGGGCGCACCTGGACATGGAACGGCTGTTGCGGACGAGGCCGGGCGCTCCCGTTTGACTTCGGCGCCGCGGAGCGCAGCCGCGGCGGAGAGGAAGCAGACGACGCAGGCGACGCGCCTCCGCGCCATAGCAACGCGGCGCATGCGCAGAGAGCAGTGGGGGTGAGATCAAGTGCGAAACGCGAGGAGCAGCGGAGAGCAGGCGAGGAGAGGAGTGGGGGAGAGGGCGCACCTGGAACGGCTGTTGCGAATACCGAGGCACGCCAACGCGTGCCGTAGTGGAGGGCTCCGGATTAATTTCGAGCACCTGGGGATAATTTAACGTGCGCCGAAATCTCGTACACACGGGCGTTTTTGCTTTTCCGTTCCATCAGAAAAGCGGGCCGCCGCGGCCGGGAATCGAACCCGCGACCTCGTGCTCAGCAGCGCAACGCCTTAGCCACTGAGCCACCGCGCGGGTCCCCCCCCCCCCCCCCCCCCCCCCCCCCCCCCCACCTCCAAGTTCAGAGCGCTAATTGGCTACGGCATTTAAAGGGCCCCCCAATAGAGGTGCCGTACTGTTCAGTGCTTCGTGCGTCATGGAGGCTGCGTCACAGCAAAACTTTACGTCAGAGTGCGACAGAATGGCTGCGTGGATCGGTAGGTAAACAAGGAAAGAAAGGAAGATCTTTTTCGTGAGCGGCACCTGCTTTACGCATGGATGTAATATTTGGTACACGTTGTCGTGAAGGGGCACTCGAGCGATTGCTCGATTGAAATGGCCACCTTCGGAAGCCTATTTAGGGCCCCTTTAAAGAAATTCACTACCACACATCTACACGTCAACTGTTCTTAAAGCCCGCTACACATGCATGTTGTTTGTTTCATTACATGGGAGGAAATGTTCCACCCGGAGCCACGCTATGACTTCAACGTTGTCGAGCATGCTAAACAGAGAGTTACCCTCGCGCTATCACTGTGGCCCGCGAGCTTCTCGCATTCAAAGACGCCACAATAAGGATCCCACTGGGTTCACTGTTGCGACACGTCTTTGCGCTCCACCGGATGTTATGCAGCTATCTTCGTCCCGTGAAGTCGACGCCTGCTTAGTCATGTCATCAATTTCGTTAGGGGGTAAAACAAGCTAGATATGCATAACGGAGTTTGAGTGATCAAGGCTCCGTGAGCAGAGCAAGAAGCCTCCCTTTCTACAGCACGCTGTTATGCCCTAGAGTGGTATTACTGAGCTTCCTAACTTGTAGATAAAAAAGTCGATATTTCGGACCACCTGGAGCATGAACGTTCCTTTACTAGAGTTTTTTTTTTTTTTTGTTCTAACCAAAAACACACTCCAGGCTGTGTCTTCATCGTCCCGAAAGTGCTTTTAAAGTATATGACAAGTCGATAACACGAACTTGATATAGGCTTTTGTGTATTATGAATCCGGTGAGGATGGCTTATCGACATTTGAACGTTTTCCGTATATATATATATATATATATATATATATCTATATAGGGAGTAGTAGAACTTTGAAAGATGGTAGAGAACACAAGAGAAGAAAAACTTCGAACAAGGTAAAAGCACGATTGTGGCCTACGTTTCAGCAAAGAGAACTTGCTTTCCTCAGGGTGTGTGCCCTGAGGAAAGCAAGTTCTCTTTGCTGAAACGTAGGCCACAATCGTGCTTTTACCTTGTTCGAAGTTTTCTACATATATATATATATTATATATATATTATATATATATATATATATATATATATATATATATATATATAGATATATATATATATATATATATATATATATATATATATATTAACGACGCCGTTTCCAGCTAGGTTCATGCTGTTCATATTTTTGTAAAAGGAGAGGCACGGGTTAGTAGGGAGGGGCCGATGGTGTTTTTTCTTTGTTTTCAGTGGTGCTGTTATAGGCCAAATCCTATCTTTTTTTTTGCGTCCGTTGGGCGAGTCAAGCCCCCTCCTTCTCGACTCCGCACACTGTCTTGCTTCGGCAACTTGTTCGCCTCCGGCGTTTCATATTTTAACGCAAGATGACGTATATTGCCAGCAAAAAAAAAAAAGCGCATTTTCAGCAATGCATATGTGTTTAGAAGTGAAGCCGACTTTCAGGTGATTGGTGTAAGCTTGTTCTTTTTAAGGTGGCTTTTACACATCGTGTGTTGCCCAGTGACTGATCCCCACGAACGCAGCCAAAGGTGACGGTGGAAAATCTGAGACGTGCGTGTGGCTACAATCCCGCAGAACGCTTTTCCGGCGCGAGGTTGAACGGGAGTGGGCGGCCAACCACTAATCAACAAACAGCTCCGTTTATCAGTCACCCTTAGTTGAGCGTTTCCGTGTGGTACTGCCGTCTGGGAGCAGCTGTGCAATATACACGGGTGGTTGGTGAGGAAAGTATACGACCGTCTAGTTTCATCGGTGCCCAGCAATAATAATCTCAGGTATTGGCACTGGTTTAAAGAGTCGAAGCTTGAAAGCCCAAACGAAAAGGCTCTGTGTGGCAGAGAAGCATGCCGACCTCTGCCTAGAAAGAGAGATATATATCATTTGAAGAGTTCAAGCTTCGACTCTTCAAATGCTCTCTCTCTCTCTCTCTCTCTCTCTCTCTCTCTCTCTCTCTCTCTCTCTCTCCTCTCTCTCTCTCCTCTCTCTCTCCACACCCAGATGTAGCACGCTGTTTTTTCTGTAGTAGTACATTGGTTGAACATTATGCGCCTGTTTTCTCTGTATCAACGTCGCAACTGTGCCTCCTTCCCATTCCCCACTTCCCTCTTTCCTTTCCTCCTTGTCATTTTTTTATTTTATTTTTTTTGCTCCCCCCACCCCCTTTTGTAGTATAGTTACGACATGTTATTGTTACTTTCCCGCTCTTTTACTCTCCCGAGGGTTCTCCTTGGCTAAGGTGAGGAGAAAGGGAAGTCCTCGGAGCCGAAGTGTGTATAAGCGCTTTTGTGTCCATTCAAAGATAACCCCCGAAGAAGAAAGGTCCGCCTTTCGAAACTGTTGGGAATAATAAAATACTTGCTCAGTGTTCCCCAACTGTCTGCACCCAAGTTTCGACCCATTGATAGGGTAGTCCGGAACTCCTTACCTGCTATATATATATATATATATATATATATATATATATATATATATATATATATATATATAGCGAATCAGAATAGGAAATGAGGGGCTCGTTGAAAATAACACAGAATAAGGGTTGGCAGTCGAGAAAACCTCGGAAAGCAAAGGGGAGGATGTGGTAGATCATTGAAACAGATTAAGAATTCCGAAAGAAAGAAAGAAAGTGAAGAAAAAATGCCCGCCAGGTGGATCCCCGAACCCGTCGTGGGTTCGGATCCCACCTTGCGGCATTTTTTCTTCACTTTCTTTTCTTTCTTTCGGAATTCTTAATCTGTTTCAATGATCTACCACATCCTCCTCTTTGCTTTCCGAGGTTTTCTCGACTGCCAACCCTTATTTCTGTGTTATATATATATATATATATATATATCTATCTATATACTATATATATCTATATATATATAATATATATATCTATTTAGATATGAATATATATATATATATATATCTAGAAGCGACATGTGGACTTGAAAATTACAGGCCGATCAGCTTACTGTCAGTCGTCTACAAGGTATTTACCAAGGTAATCGCTAACCTAAATCTCTGCAACCTTAGATTTCAGTCAACCTAAAGAACAAGCAGGGTTCCGAAAGGTTATTCAACAATGGACCATATTCACACGATCAATCAGGTGATAGAGAAGTGCGCTGAGTATACTCAACCCCTATATATAGCCTTCATAGATTATGAGAAAGCATTTGACTCGGTCGAAACCCAGCAGTCATTCAGGCATTGCGGAACCAGGGGTAGATGAGAATTATGTAAAAATACTAGAGGATATCTACAATGGGTCTACAGCTACGATCATCCTCCATAGGGAGAGCAGTAAAATACCTATAAGAAAGGGTGTCAGACAAGGAGACACAATCTCTCCAATGCTATTCACAGCATGTTTACAAGAAGTATCAGAACGTTGGATTGGGAACAGGTGGGAGTAAGGGTTAATGGAGAATACCTCAGTAACCTCAGATTTGCTGATGACGTTGCCTTGCTAAGTAACTCGGGGGACGAATTGCAAAGCATGCTTTTCGCACTGGCCGAACAGAGTAGAACCGTGGACTGAAAATTAATATGCAAAAACTAAAGTAATGATCAATAACCTCGGGACAGCACAGCGGTTTTGACATAGGTGGCGAGGCAGTGGAAGTGGTAAGCGAATATATCTACTTAGGCCAAGCTGTGACCCCAGCTCCAACCATGAGGCAGAGATAATTAGAAGGATCAGAATGGGGTGGGGTGCATATGGCAGACATTCTCAGATAATGAATAGCAGCCTACCATTGTCGCTGAAGAAGAAAGTGTATGACAGCTGCATCTTACCGGTACTCACCTACGGGGCAGAACTTGGAGGCTCATAAGAGGGTTCAACTTGAATTGAGAACGACTCAGCGGGCAATGGAGCGGAAAATGATAGGTGTAAATAAAGGACAGGAAGAGAGCGGAGTGGGTCAGGGAGCAAACTGGTGTTAAAGACATACCTAGTAGAAATTAAGAAGAAGAAATGGACGTGGGCGGACATGTAATGCGAAGGCAAGATAACCGCTGGTCATTAAGGGTAACAGAGTGGATCCCTAGGAAGGCAAGCGTTGCAGGGGGCGGCAGAAGGTTAGATGGGCAGATGAGATACAGAAGTTTGCGGGATAAATTGGTCACAGTTGGCACAGGACCGAGGCAATTGGAGAATAATGGGAGAGGCCTTTGCCCTGCAGTGGGCGTAGATAGGCTGGTGATGATGATGATGATGATGATGATATATATATATCTAATATATATATATATCTATATATATATATATATATATATATATATCTCTATATCAGAATAGGAATGAGGGGCTCGTTGAAAATAACACAGAAATAAGGGTTGGCCGTCGAGAAACACCTCGGAAGCAAAGGGGAGGATGTGGTAGATCATTGAAACAGATAAGAATTCCGAAAGAAAGAAAGAAAGTGAAGAAAAATGCCCGCCAGGTGGGATCCTACCCACGACCTCCAGAATACATACCGGTATTCTGAGGTCGTGGGTTAGGATCCCACCCTGGGCGGGCATTTTTCTTCACTTTCTTTCTTTCTTTCGGAATTCCGGTAATCTGTTTATCAATGATCTACCACATCCTCCCCTTTGCTTTCCGAGAGTTTCTTGACTGCCAACCCTCCTATTTCTGTGTAGAAATATAATATATATATATATATATAGATATATATAATATATATTATATATATTCTAGATTATATATATATATAATAACAAGAGAAAAAAAACTTCGAACAAGGTAAAATCACGATTGTGGCCTACGTTTTCAGCAAAGAAACTTGCAAAAGAGAGCCTGAGAAAGCAAGTTCTCTTGCTGAAACGTAGGCCAAAATCGTGCTTTTACCTTGTTCGAAGTCTTTTCTTCTCTTGTGTTCTCACCATCTTCAAATTTCTACT
>JABSTR010003740.1:0-26083 GCA_013339765.2 Haemaphysalis longicornis | reverse complement strand
AAGTGGTAGAATAGGGCATGGTGCCGTGGAGCGACCTCGTGGGACGCCAGTCCACGGACCACCTTGAATAAGATCATTGCTACCCGCCGCCAAAGCATGAGAGCGCGTCTGGGCGCCATCATCAGGGCGCTGGTCATGGCGGCTATACATAACAAACAGAACCAGTAGCGATACTGCCTTCTCGCCCTCAGTGGATTAGCCTCAATGCGTGGTGTACATTCAGACGTTTTGGTACGCACAAAGGTGTGCCACTCTTCCGTAGCCTAAACAGCACCTGTAAGTCTTATTTATATTTTCACATTTGAGGTTCTTTAGTAGGCATTCGCCCGCTAAGATAAAAATGCTGTTATTGCGTCTGGTACATTGACGTTTTAGTGGCAAGGGAACAAGGAACTCTCTGCTGACGCACTCGCGGTCATGTTATTCATATGCCGGTGCGTGGGATACGCGGCTGTTATATATATCAGGGCATGAAATGTGAAATGCATGCTGACACTTTGACATTTTTTGAGGTGCTTGTCTTTTTTGGTACACCGCCAACGTTAAAATGCCTGTTGTGCACGGGGTTATTTTGATCAAAAGGCGACAACATGCTAGCACTGACAGATTTCTAGCTCTAGTTTGTTTTCTTCTTGTGAAAGACTTTTTTTATTTTACTTTTCGGCAGTTCTCATAACTACACACGCCTTATTTTACAGCAAAACCTACCACCTTTCACCGGCTTCACACCAACTGGTATCCCCTCGCCACACACTTGCACGCTATACGACCCCCCCCCCCCCATAGTTTGCTAGCTGTTATTTCAATCCAGACGCGGCACTCTGTACCTAACGGTAAGGGAGTGTCCGGAAACAACATTGTGTAGAGTGCAGCGCACCGTTCGAAAGCCGCACCATTTTTTGTGTTGGGAAGAGGACGAAGAAGAGAAAAAGGTGCCCAAGGGTCGCATGCCAGGAGCTGGAGAGAAAACGGAACTGCGTGAACGCAGCGCGAACCGTAGGTCAGTGCTAATGGTGGGGAACCCGCATGAGATAGCGGGGCGAGACGTGGTAACGGCGGAGCGATCGTGACCCGGAGTCCCGGGCTGGCGTGACGACGGGGTCCACTGTTCGGAAGCGCTCCGGAACCCTCGATGCTACAGCTAATGGTTGGAAGCCTGGCTATCGGGCTGCCGATGGCAAAGTACAGCCCCATATCATTCATCTGGTAAGGGGGGGGTGGATTCCGTGCTGCTTGAAGCACGCTCCAACGAGTGACTGCCAACGGAAGTAGGGCTTCATGCACGCAAGGAGAAATATTGAGCCAGCAACAGTCTTCTCGTTTCCTAGTCGACGCTACGACTTTTGTTCGTTTTTCCCTTGAACATTCCTTAACCTCATTTGAAGCGCATAACGCCAGTGCCGTTAACCATGACGTCGTAATAAATCTTCTAAAACCCATTTGGTGCATCCTCCTGCGTACTCCTGGAGAACACAACACAAGAGGTCTTTGCAGTATTACATTGAACCAATCTTGTCTGCCCAGCCGCCAAGTTTCTTGACGCTGACCTGGACTTGACGTTCGCAGATTGACATATTACATGTTTTAAATGATATGTGGATGTAGTCTACACAAATAGAATAAGAGATTGTCTTTTCCAGAGGGCTCATCTTGACTATGAAGAGCTGAGGTTTTTAGCTAAGATAAAATTTCTGCACCTCTTGTAAAATCACGCTCAATCATCCTGGCCCTATACACCAGCCCTCTCCATTGCCTTTTGTTTTGCGTCACTTTTACTTTTACTGACAGGTTTTAGTATTTAAAGTCGCATCAACCATTAAATAACTTCTTCTCTGGCGCTGTTTGCCCTTGATGGCCACGTGACATTAAACACCAATCATCATCATCACCATCAGCTTCTGATAAGGTGAACACGCCATCGGGGTCTCTTCGAGGTTGTCTTAACCTGAGGTCACAATATTTATTATATGTTCAAGAAATTGCTCTCCGCTGGACAATATCCTAGTGTATCAACACAGCGTTTCTAGAGCAGGAAGGGGCAGATTAGACAATATTTAAGGGTCGGTGGTACAAGAGATAATTGAGCCCTTATTCTGTTTTGAATACGAGGGCGGATGTAGGTTGTCTTCGCTGCCACCGTGGGAAAGTGGGATTGAAGGGAGCTTTACCCACATATTATCCCTGATCCGCAACCATGTGTGAGACTGAGGAAACTTTTATAATCTCTATTTATCAAAACCAGTTGCTTCTTATGGATTTTGTAATAGTTCCTGGTTATGCACAACCGAATTGATATTCTCCAATTTAAAAAACAGTGTTCAGTTTGTGGCAAGCAGTGCGCAATGGGGTAACGTTTCCCTAGGGGTCAGATGTCTGTCTGTAAGTAGTCTCTACATTTTGCGTGCCTGCTCTGCAAACCAATCCTTAACGTATTTTTGCCGTATTACCACTTAATTCCGTCGGATGCGGGTTACGGAGGACGTGCTGTCGAACAAGTTATTCAAGCCGTGCGAAGGAAGCACGCAATGGATGCGAAGCTGCACTAAATCAGGCCCTAACAATCGTCACATAGCCGCGGACTGTGTCACGCCGTAGCGGCCTCCAGGATGAGCAGGCTCCTTCGCACGGGTACCGCTGGGTAATAGCGCCCGTTCGCAACGCCATCTACTGTTTCTCTGTAGGTAAGCGACATTAATGGTCCGTCGGACAGAGCGAATGCGGCGCTTCTCTTCATTTTCGGTTAGAAAAAGTGCCCTCCCGCTCCCCAGCCGCTGAATCGAAACAGCGGCTGCCTCCCCTTCTCCACGGCTGTTTGCGTAACTTAGTCTCTAAGACTATGGACGCTCGCTCCACTCGTCTTCGGGCCCAGGTTCACTCCCTGGCGGGGACAATAGTTTTATTCAGCCTGATTGTGAGTTTCGTGTGGCACACGCCACGACGAAACCTTTGACTGGTAGATGTAGAAAGCTTTGCTTTAAAAATGCCTACCTGATCCATGTGACGTTATTGCGTGCCCCATTTCGCGTGATCCACTGATGTTTTCCCTAGCTATGCAACAGTTCTGTAGCTTTTTCTTGTCAGCAGCTGCCTTTTCAGCTTCGAGAGTCTATTTCGTTGCCTCTGGGCCCCGCCGCCACCCCACATCGAAGAATTTTAATTTGCCTGTCACGTTCGCAAAGTTACAGCGGCCATCGTTGGCTCTGTTGTCATCTCCGTGATTGTGGTTCTTCCACCAGGCCGTGTTGTAGTTGTTGCGGATTTGGTACCGTGTCCGGTGATGGCGTCCGTTGGTCCGGAGTTGGGGAAAACATTGGAGACTAAGTACAGAAATATAAGTAGTTTGAGACTGAGTGAACAGCGCAGTGTTCTCATGCGCACGCATGGTGAAATAAGCAGGTTGGGTCCATGCACTTTCGCCCTTTGTTTCCGCTATGTTCGGAAACGCACCAATCTTAAAAATCCAACTCGCTGAAAGTTACCCGCACACACGAACAAAAAGAGGGTAGGTTTACCAATCAAACGGCTGGAAAACATGTTGGCGACGGAGAGGCAATCTGCCTCAGGTCTAAGCACTTCGGACCATCGAGGGAGAACTGTCAGCAAGTTCACTTCGCACGTGATATGGCATGAGCGCCAAAAGCACTACGCCAACTCTTGCTCCGCCGCTGCCACCGTTTTCAGATAGCGGGTACTATAACACATTCTGCTACACGCTGGAGTCCTAAATTTGATTTGTGTACGAACTCAAATGTTTTATCATAAACTTTATACAGCAGCGGCAATTTTAAATACCGGACGATACCAACGACCACGCCATACTTTACACCGTGTGGAACTTTGGGCTTCTTCCCAATAGATACATTACTGTACTCAATCACTGTTCTGAAAGATACAGCCTTTGAATGAAGCAATGGCGGTTCCCGGAGTGTCGCCTAAATAGCAATTTACCGTGCTTAAGCGTCATCGATTTCTACACCCCCCCCCCCCCCCCATGCCCACTAAGCTGGCTGTGTCAATGACGGTCACAAATGACCGGCCAAAGCGTTCCATTGATTTTTGCGGTGTCACGCATTAGGACTTCCACGCATATAGCGCCAATCTTAGTCGCTCCTTCCACGTGCTCAGCACATGGGTGAGCCCGTATCTTTCTGCAGAGCAGTGTGCATCTTACCCCTTTTTTTCATTCCGGGGAAGCAGCTTTCCTCGACCACTCCGGGGTTCCTGATTGCCACTGCCTTCCCCTCTTTCAGAACGGTTATTACGCTCGCCACTGCGATGCCTCTTTCAGAAGTGTCGCAGATGGCTCACAACAGGGGTATTGCCGTTATCAGATGATTGCGGAAATTCAACAGAAGCGCGAATAGGCGTCAAAACGTCATAAAGCCGCTGCCGCCGCCGTTGGCGCATCAAGTTTCATCTCACCGAGTAGCTGCGAATCCCGTCCGGTTGAAGACCAATTCGACTGTTGGAGCGCTAGTGTGAGCCCATAATTCATCCTCAGCTTGAAATGATTCCAGACATACATTTTCGACGGCGTATCCACGACTATAAATGCGCCCATAACCTGCTTCCTGTTTATGCGTGCACGGGTTTCGGGTGGTAAGAGGGCGACATTCAGGCAAAACTGGGCTTCACACCGGTTCCGATGGCATGCCCAGTCTGCTGGTGCGATATTTAAACGTGGAAGTCCTATGGCTCGAATGTGCTCTATCAGCTGTCCTTTGTAAAAGAGTGGTTTGGTTCCAGGTGTGGTGTCTGGCACGGAGAGTAACATGCTTCCTACGGGGAAGGGAAATGAACAAAGCTCAAATTCATCCAGGTTTTACCTCGCTATGAGACCGACGGAGATCGAATTCTTGGAGGTTGAAGAGCGGGAATTTAAGAATTATCGGCCCTAACCGAAACACGAATGGGCGCAAAAACACGAAAAGCCGCTGACGCTTCCGTTGCCGTTTTAGCTTCCACCTCGCCGAGCAGCTGCCAATATGAACCGAACGAACAGCCGCTTTGAACGGCGAAGTGAGCCAATATAACTTGATCAACTGTGATTGCTTCCAGAGAGAAATTTTTGGCGGTGTGTTTAACTGCTGAACAGGAACAACTAGCCGGTTGCTGGGTTATGTGTGCACGGGTTGGGGGAGTTTAAACAAGGACGTCAAGCGGGGAATGTGACCTGTGCGGTGGGATCAGTGGTCGAGCTGATTGGATTGCTGTATTACACGAACAATAAGATGCCTATGACGCGAGAGGAAAACAAACTGCTCCATGTCCTACCGCTGAAATAGACCTCGGCTCATTCTAGTTTCATTCAGATAATTGACAAAGTATACTAATTCACGAATTACGAACATACTCTTGTTTGGTGCACTCAGCAGACTGGGTCCTGCTTCGTAGGTCATCATTCTTCACAGAGCAGAAGGGCAGAAATTCTTTTTCCCTGTTTTCTTTACGGCTTTCTGTTATTGGCGAAGAGGTTTTGGCGGTGCCACACACCACACTGGCATGTTTCCGGGGGTGAGGTCAGCAGACGTACTGGAGTGGAGGGCCAACTGCGGACTGCGGAGCTCGCACGGGAATTTCTTTCTTTCGGCTCGTCGACAATTTTGGGACACCGCAGGCCCGAACTGGAGCCGTCAGTTGTAGTTCCAACGACGTAGAGATTTCTGGGGTGGCCAGGAGTGATGATTCTTTACCAGAGGTTCTATAAGTAGGTCAGCGACGTACGATTAGCCCCACAGATCCCGGATCTTGTCAATCGTCGTCACGAAACACATAACCATCTTGGCTCCGTACTCCGGCCCCGAAAGCGTAAGGAGCTGCCGGGTAAAGCCAAATCGCCTTCATCGAGATTTCGTTTTGCCGGACTATAGCGTTAAAACCATCCATGCTTAGCGTTAGCGGGTTGTATCAAGCTTACGCTTAGGGTTACCGTTCTTAATGTTCAATATTGGTCTTTAAGCAAAGCAGGCCCCTTCCGAGGGGCCGTGAGACGCATTGTTTGGTTGAAGTTTCTCGTACAGCGTCCTGCACTACCGTTTATGTCTTTGTGGTTGTTTTTTGTGCCTGCGACACTGTTTTACCGCCTCACGCAATCATGTTACCTTTTTTCTCGCGTCCCATGTAAGCGCCCGCGCGCACGAGCGCCTATGCTCGTGCAAAGTTTCCTGTATATGTCGCCCGCCCTGCTGATGTGTTCAGTGACTTCATATTAAACGCTTTGCTTGTTTACGGATCGTTGAGTTATCGTAAATTGATTGATTGTATGGTTTAACACGCTAACGCTTCACAGGCGATGAGGCGTGCCATAGTGGAGTGCTCCACATTAATTTTGACCCTCTAAGGACGTTTATCACGCGCCGAAATCTGAAACACACTGGTTTACGTGAATTTCTCTAGCTCCAGAGTCTTCAACTGATGGGCACATGGGCGAATTTATCGACCCTACAGAATACTAAAAACCTGTAGTATCTCTTACCTGTGGAAACGAGCAAACGGTTGCGATTAGTGGCGTCCGCGCAGAGTACTGGTCAGCAACATGTCGAATTTGCTAGAGCAGCAGAGGTTCATTTGTAGCTTAAATATCGACCCAGTCGCGCGCTTCCGATTGGTTTAATTTGTCAGCTTGGCACAAGCAAAGTTGGACAGGTTGCTCAAAATGTAAGGATGCTTCCTTAGAGGCACTGCACTTGCCCTCAGGATTGGATCGCGAATTAGCAGAGGCACGCGAGTGGCGTGATGAGGATTACAAGAATGACAGGTGACGGACACGGTACGAATAGAAATTACAAAATAGAGAGCTACATTTTTGCATTGAACAGGTGCGAAAAACGCGAAAAAGGTCTGACGGGAAGCACAATTTCGCCCGAGCGTGAAAGGCAGAGATGCAAGGGAGAATACAAAAAGATAAACAAGCGTGTTCGAGAGATCTAACAAAGATGACCCTTGTCTCCCCAGATAATGAAGAGGCAGAACTAGAACGTCAGACGAATAAGAAAGGGTTAAAACAATAGACACAGAGGAAGGGTAAGAAAAAATGCAGAGGAAGAGGAAAGAGGCAAAACGGGAGCGGCAGAGAAAGGCGGGAGTTTGAGCCGGAGCTCGCATTAAAAGAGCGTCAGCCACAGATAATCTAAGAGAAGTTTAGGCCGGAGCTAGGTATAATACACCGTAATTCGCTGATAACACGTCAAGGAGAGTTTAAGCCAAAGCTCGGGAAATGAGCGACAGCCACAGATTTGAAGTGAGAAAAGGGCGGCAATTGTTGAGTTGTGGAAGCGTCCCTAACCTGAGACCCAGGATCCAATCCTAGTACACGGATAACGTGCAGCTTTGGGCACGAGCAATCAGAGCCCGCTCCGTTTTATGCCGCATTTTTATGAACAGTGCGATGACGTGGACGGGTGTTTTCTGAAGTTTTAGGGTGTGGCCGAGGGTCACTAACATCATCGAGAACTGTGGGTTGATGCAGCGAGCCTTTGTCGTAGTAACAAGGTGTTGATTGTTTTTGAGCTGTCGTCCGGCAACAGAGGGTTTGGAATATCGATTGCGAGCGGCGCGTCAGAGAGTCAAGTTTGGAATGCACGAGGCACATGGAAGTCAGCAGTTGCGCAGCTGAAACTCCCGTGGCATGGAAAGGGTAAGCGGCTTTGTCGGGCTATGGCACCGGGCAGGCCACCACACATAAGTTTCAAGAAACTTCTACCCACTTTCTACCCACTCGGGGAACAGGTCCCACGAACTGCTTGACTAGAAAGTTAACTTGCCTGTGAGTGTAGCGACAGCATGTCGTGCATAGAGTGTTTGGCGTCGTCGAAAACATTAGGATGTTTTGTTACACAGTATTCATTTGTCTGTTTGTGTAATGCTGCGTGGGCGCCCTAACACGTAAGTGATGTTTTGGAGTAGGACATCTCGTGTTTTTTGTCTGCGTGCGTGCGAACTCGCACAGGAGCGTTTTGCATTGTCGGGAGCAGTTGGATGTTCGGTTACACAGTAGTCTTTTCTTTGTTTGAGTAATGCTGCGTGGGCACTCTAACACGTGAATGAAGTTTTGGAATAGGATATGTCATCTTCTTTGCCTAGTTTTCTCAGACTGTCAAGTCTCGCCTTGGCTGTTGTTGTATTTAGCGCAAGTAGGCCATCTGTAACTTTGGGTCAAGTGTCGAAAATGTCTTGGGAATCTACGGTGCATGCGAACTCGCCTAGTGGCGTGTGCCGATAAGTCGCGCGTGTTCTTGCACACTGCTGCCGCTTTTGTTGTAGCGTGCTTGGGCCCAATCATGCGCGTTTCCACGATACCAAGAACTTGGTATCGTGGAAAAGCACATGATTGGGCCCAAGCACGGTGGGAACAAAGTAACACTAATTCTTCTCATTGTCCTTTTTACACATATTAAGAGTAATTTAGGGGTGTTTGGTAGCCCGTCCGTTTGTGTAGCACGGTGGTATAGCATATTATGGTATAATTTCACTTAGAAATAATCAGTGCCCGAAATGACGGGCCACGTCCCTCAATTTATTCGTGGGGCGTCCGCCACTTAGGCGTCCTTGCCGGCGACGGCAATGTTTTTTGCTCCTTTCGCGTCCTGAACATATCAGTCGGCATGTCTTATTTGGCCATGTTCACTTGTTTCTTCGTTCCTCGTTGCGAAGGTGGTCTAGGCGACGACGCCAGCAGGGCCTGCTGGTTTCAGGGGGTGACGTTAGCAAACGTAGGGAAGTGGAGGGATAATGGTAGCCGGCGTAGCTGCCACAGGTGTTCTTTCGGCCGGCTCGTCGAGGATATGGGGACACGCGCATTACAAACCTGGGCCAGTAAGTTGTAGTTCGCGCGACGTGTAAGACGTGCAAGTGAAAGACAACTGGCTCCATGGATCTGGCATCTTCTCGATCATCGCCAAAAACTATCGTGGCTCCGCACACTAGCCAAAAAGCGTACGATAGCTGCCCGCCAAAGTCCACTCATCTTCGTTAAGATTTCGTGCTGTTGGGCTGTAGTGTTAAGGTCATTTATGCCAATATTGAGCGTGTTGTGTCAAGGGCATGACTAGGGTAGCGCACGAAGTGTTCTCCATTAGTTTTGGTCTGTGCAGGCCAAGCCCGAGAGGTAGTGAGCCGTATTGTTTCCTTGCATTTCTTAGCAGAACACCGTGTCCCTCTTGTGGGGCGGTTGTTTTTTGTGCGTGCAACCGATGAAAATAACGCGACCATCTGGACACAGAAAAGTTATGACAAATATTCTCGTGTTTCGTCCGTCGCACTATATTGAACGCGTCTATAATGTACCGACCGTCCAAAGTTTCATCTCTGTCTCAAGTCTCATATTAGTGCCCCGCGCTAAGCTTGCGTAACGCGCTCTATAAATATCGTCCCACTTGCTGGTGTGTTGATTCTTTCATATTATACGCTTTCCTTGTTTAAGTGAACTCCTAGTATGCGTTAAACCTGTCCAGCTCCAGCGATTTTAGTGAGAGCACATAATTAAACTCGGGCGAACCGACTTGGCAAAAAAGTAAATAACTTTTGTCGCACATCTTGCTCCCGCAAGTGACAAAGGGGCTACAACAATGAACACACTTTATTCGCAATTTATGCCAAACATGTGCTGAATGAAGAATTTTTACTTCTACAGCTTCTTACGAGCTAAGCCGGGGTAATTCTTTCTGCAGGTTTTAACGACTTCTCTCAGGTCTTTCCAGTGCTCCTTAGCGTATTTTCTCTGCAAACAGGATAAAAATAACGCGTTTGTTAGATGCAGTAGCCGCTAGGCATTCAGTATCGCATTCACTTGGCAAATATAAGGATCAGTAGAAAAATTCTAAACACACAGGTTCCGGTTGAATTCATTATTGCTACTTTCGGACGCACGTCGAAACTCTTTTGCCAGAAGGTATTTGTTGAAATTTGGCAACGGCGTTTCTAGAAATGATGAAAAACAACTGTTAAGTAAAAATCAACTGTGCAAGAATGTTTAGTAAAAATTAAGTTTGTTGCGCCGAGCCTGTCATGGGAACAACATTTCTAGTAGTAGTAGAAGTACTTTTATTGTGGAGCAGGGAAGACCCGAAGCTGTGGAAGGAGTAATGGGTGATTCAAACCTAGGCGCAGAACCATTCATACAAAACAATAGAAGCTGCTACTGAGGGAGTTGTCAATGGGCAGCACGAATTTGTCGTTTCAAGCGGAACATGTATTTGCTAACTTGAGCTGTAGGTAGTAGTGTACGCCAAAACGCCTCGCGGGAAAGCCAACTACAACCAAGTTCTGTAAAAAGTATGGTTATGATGATAATGCTCTTGCAGTGTCTGACACACCCCCCTTTGGAGGATTAGCCATTGAGAAAAATCGGCTGCGTATCTGCTCATTTCGTTGCAAATGTCGACAAAAGACGATAGTCCTTTATCGACTTTTGCCAAGTAAATGTCTCCCTTCGCTTTCCCGCTCACCTCTCATGTTGTTCCTCTTGCGTCGCGCTCCTCCCAAAATAAACGCGCCAAAGGTTTGCATAAATCATTTTAAATTTACCGCGTTCCACTGCTCCAGGCCGGGTGTCTCGATGCCAACGCTTCCGTACGGCGGAGACGTGCGTGAATAGGGGCGCCCTAATGAAATGTTGATCGAACCCCGTTGCCCTACTCCACGTGCGTTCCAAGCACAACGTGGAATTTGCATAGTGGAACCTTTCGTAACTGTTGCCGGTCGATTTCTTAAAAAGGCGCCAGAAGCTATAGTGGCGCGGGCCACAGCAGGCGACGGCGGAGTGAATTTTTTTCTGCAGTAATGAAGTATTTATTTCGCAAAAGTCAAGCATGTATAATTTTTTAAAGGAACACTGAAAATATCACTTCTGTATTATTTTTGTTGTCTTATATTTGCGTAATGTCTTGTTTTTCTTCAGCAATGTTGACAAGTATGAACATTACACCAAACTTAGACAGGTATATTTAGCTGCGACTATATAAGACTATTGCGCAGGCCTTTTTTTCTTTGGCCGGGTGGCTGAATCGAGACACAGACAGACAGACAGACAGACAGACAGGCAGACAGACAGACAGACAGCGAGTCACAGACAGACAGACAGACAGACAGAACAGACAGACAGACAGACAGACACAGAAGACAGACAGACAGACAGACAGACAGACAGACAGACACAGACAGACAGACAGACAGACAGACAGACCAAAATTTCTGGGTTTCAGTAGCCTAAGAAAGACTATCGTCTTTAAAAGTGTTTTGTGCCTACTTTTTCCACGTGTTCTTTTGGCGTAGCTCTCGCTGCCTCTTCACAGCTGGTACTGGCACACGTGCACAAGTTTCGCGCTATATCACGCCACAGGTGGGATTCAACCAGCGTCATCGCTCGCATTTCGCCACACCGCAGGGTGCTGTCACTCGCTCAAGTCGGGAAGTGCACCTTCTAGCGCGAAGATGGGTAGGCTTCACGTGGTTCGCTTAAGCACTGAAGCATTCACCAATTGAAAACTACAACTCAGCTCAGACTGATGTCACAATAACGCTAATCAAACATTTGCAAAATAAAAGAGTTTCGTTTTGGCCTTTGGTCGATTGATGTTTTTCTGTTTTCGTTTTGACCGCTGTGTTTTGATTTTGGCAGAAGTGTTTGTTGTTCGCGGTCATTGCGCTTTGTACTTGGCCGTTTTTTCCAATGAGGCCAAGCTGCGTGTTCACCCCTTTTGGTGGAGCGACAGGTTTCGTTAAATTTTTTCAGTGATGGTTCGGTCTGTGAGGTAGTGGTAGTAGTGCCACTTTATATAATATTGGGTTGACGGTATAGGGTGGCGGAGGCCTAAAGAGGCCCCACGACGTATAGGGCTTTGGCCGGGACGGTTTCTTGGGTTGCCTGGTCCTATCTCCACACAGCCTGCTCCCAGTGAGAGATAGAAGGGAGAGGTATATTCACATATGCACGCGGATATATCCGCGTATATTTATGCGTATATTCGCGTAGGGGGTGGAATGTTCTGTGCACCACATAAGGGCCAGTGAAGGAAGGCGAGTTCATGTTGCAGGGTGGGCACGAGGACACTGTGATATGGTGAAGTGTATGTATGAGTGGCCCCATGTGAACAATTGGCGCAGTAAGCGAAGGGTGCCGAGAGGGTGGGGTTCCGAAGGAGGAGACAGAAGTTCAGTTATCGTAGGGAAGGTTAGAGATCCGGCATTTACACTATCCGTGTTAGCCGCTTCCAAGGAAATAAATCGTTATTTTATTAAGTGCGTTCCGGATCCAGCCACTGGAGATATACGTGAAAATTGTTTGTATGGGGGCTACGGTGCGGCAAAATTTCGAAAGAGGCGAAAGTAGGATCATTTCAGCTAAGATGACAGAGTGTGTCAGCTATACAGGTATAGCAATTGGGGCAGCGTGGAAGAGCTTGGGTGTGCATTATTTTAAAGTTCTTGCTGTATGTGCTACATTGTGAATTGTTAATTAACCAATATTTCGCCGCGTCAAAGAATTTGAGAGCCGGACTGCGCGGTGGAACTTGGTAATCGCTGTCTCCATGTGATCAGTTTTCTCCTTTTTTATTGGGATTAGTAGCATCGCCTAGGATGGAGTGCGTTTGTTGTTGTTAGGGACAGTCAAATTGCCGATATTGATCGTTTTTCCCGCTTTTCTCCTTCGAAAGTAAATGAACATTAACTATTCCCTTGGTACACGACGTCCCAACTACAAAAGTCGGCGAAGTGGATAAGGTGGGTGGCATTCTCCTGTGCGGTCGCTGGTCCGCCTGGCTTCTTTCAGAAGAGTTCCCATCTCCTGGAACCCAGTCAGGTCATGAGTTCTGTTGCGTTTGTGGATTTCCACACTGAGATAAAGTTCAAGAGGTATTGAAGTATGTGCCCGCAGCTACTAATAGATTCAAAGTAATTCGTAAGGAGGCTAATGGTAGTCTGTAGAAGGTCGACGCTGTCATAGGTGAAGAAGTGGAGGGCACGAAGGATAGCGTAGAGGTCGCTTTTACCTGAGGTAAGTTAGTCATTTTGTCCTCTGGTGTGGGCGCCAGGGAGGACTGAAAGTGTCGCAATACCGGCAGGGCGGGTAGTTATATTTGCCTCTGTGTAATAAATGCCCAGTTCAAATTCAAAACGACTGGTCTGTAGCTCTTAAAAGCGCCACTTGTGCAGGTGGGTGTTCGTTCAGGAATAACTTTCCATCTGGTCAGTTATACTACCGTAGGTCACCACCACGGGGCGAATAGTGTGGGTAGTCTGTGTAAATGAATCTCGGCGTTGCACGTCACTATCCCTCAGTGGTAACACTTGTCGAGTGAGGGATCGTTTGAGGGTAACCTGTTCTTTGGGTGCAGTGATAAGAGTAATTTTTAGCAGTAGTGGTTTAGCCTGTTCAAGTCTAGATATGTTGGTGTGTATGGGAAGTCCACTTATAAGACGTGTAATGGCAAGATGGAGCACTTGCGCGGCTTGATGATTGGTGTACTCGGCACAGTCGGACAGAGTGCCCAGGTCGAACAAAACGTGTAAGAATCGCAAATAAAGTAAGGTTAGCAGTTAACCGCCATCGATTGGTGTGCAGCGGTTTCTGTTTTGCATGAATTTGCATCGGCTATTTCTTAGTTGAAGAAAGACGAAATATTTTCTCGAGATCATATATTTAGCAGTAATAGTCGAGGTCCATGATTAAAGTTTACTCAGTTCCTATCAAATCAGACTTCAGGGCTCGGCATATGAGACAATAAACAAAAGGGCACTCCGCTTGAAAAAAGGGGTGAAACGCCGGCACACGAGAAAGAAACACAGGCTTTTTACTATACAGAGACTAGAACGACATTTGCTTTTCAAGGTTACTCTGCAGGTAATATAAAATAGGCAAGTGAATTCTAAAGCTCAAGAGTATGTACAGTTCGTGTGCAAATTGATGGCTATCAAGTCTCTGTTCTGTTTGTCATGTTAGAGAAGTGTCTTCATTCTTATGATTTGTTTTGATTTGATTTGATTCTATTCTCTCGCGAAAAAACAACAAACAAGACACTTTCGCGCAAGGAGAGCCGAGAAAAAAGTCGTAAAAGCAGCCTGACTCTCCCAAGCCCCCCGGAGCAAAAGGCGGAAAGCGGAATTGGCCCATATTAACAAAAATCAACACAAACAAAAAAACGCAACGTATATGCAATATATGCAGTGATTATAAACAGTTATCAAAATACATACTGAGCAGGGTTCATAAAAATATTGAGTTTACGAATACAGTAGCGAGAAAAAGGGAGATAGTTGATGATGATGATGATGATTGTGGGGTTTAACGCGCCGACGCAACGCAGGCGATGAGGCGCGCCGTAGTGGAGGGCTCCGGATTAATTTTGACCACCTGGGGATCTTTATCGTGCGCCGAAATCTCGTACACACGGGCGTTTTTGCTTTTCGCCTCCATCAGAAAAGCGGCCGCCGCGGCCGGGAATCGAACCCGCGACCTTGTGCTCAGCAGCGCAAAAAAGGGAGATAGTTATCCTTATAACAACATCATGAGTTAAGTGTAAAGATGCTGCGTAGATGATTAAAAGGAATGGTAGAAATGTCTTGAAATATTTTGTAAATTTGTAAAGACGGCAACCTGTACCGCGACATTTGTTCTCCGTAATTTCTTCGGCATTTTTTATTTTACAGCTTTCAACATTGCGAGTACAATATATCGGAGAGCTTTTCTATACTAGCTACAATAATTAGTGCACCATTATTTACTTCGGCTTGTTTGTAACATCGGCAGAGTTTATAACTGTAAATAAAATCCATGCGAATAACATTGTGCTTTTTAAATAGTTCTCGCGTCGGAGAGAGATACGGAACCTTGCGGACTAGGCGAATAGCTCGTTTTTGTAAAACTGTTATTTTCCCTATATTTTCCCGAGTTGTGGTAGCCCATATAAGTACATCGTAGTTTAAAGGGACACTGAAGTGAATTTATCAAGCTCCCGTTTTTGCTTGAACTGTGTAGACTGGCTCACACTAACACACTATTCATCGTTTATCCGGTTGACAAATCGGTAATTATTTACAAAGCGCGAAAGAAGAAAAACTACTATGCGCGGTTTGCGGCGGCCCGCACCAACTAAAGGCTGTGACGTCAGGAGGGGGGGGGGCACCGTGATTGGACGATGCCCAAGTTAGCAATCAAAAGTTTCGGTTTCGGTTCTGTAAAACAACATGCTTGACATCTGATGGCGTTGTTGGATGGGCATTCTCAATTTCTCAATTATCGCCGTGCCGCACTTCTGCCATGTTGTCGGCTGTCAAATGTCTAAGATGAACCTCCAAAGGCGGCTTGGAATCGTAGAAATCACTAGACGAGGCCTACGCAGTGGATGAACGCCCTCCGCGTCACCGCAGACTCTCAAATGCCATGCGCTTTTCCCGCATATTCGGAGCTTGCCTCACTCATTTCTGTTCGTAAAAAGCTAGTTCGCACCAGGCCAAGGGTTGTGCTGATTCAGGCCTGGGCCCACTGCCCGCAAGCAGTCGGTGCTTGTAGTAACAGCACGCCAACGAGAACTCGCCAGCGCGTCATTGTCAGTATGCGCGTGTTCTGCGATCTCGCTCGTAGAGCAGTGAACGTTACGGCCCAAAAATGGTGAACTCAGTTCAGAAAACATCAGCCGCATACGAAACAATCAACTTACAAAAAAAATACATGTACCCTCGGGGATTCGAACTTGCGACTTTCAAAACAAATTCCAGCGCCTCAGACCGCTAGGCCACGAGCCGGCGCTGGCCGGTTTGGATATATAATGTTTATAATGTATGACCAGTTTACACTTTTATTTATTTTAAGCATTTTAAGTACTTTATGTGACTATTTGTTGTATATCACTCCTGCAGTAGGTGTCCCCCAAACTTCCACAATATCTCACGTCTAGCAATTGCATTTCTTTGACGGAAAAGCGTTCGCCGATGTGCGGTCGTGCTGCTGACCGCTGTGCTTGTTTACCCAGCGCAAAAAGTGCTTCCTGCTCCCTAGTTTTGCGCTGTACGGTAAACGTTTCAGGTGATTTTATTTTCTTAGTACCTATATTGACTTCGCTGACTCTTCTCCCGCCTTCAATTGGCCTTAGATTTTCCTACTAGCGTAAAGTCAACGAAGCGTCCCATGTGCACTTGTGCAGCGCTTGTGTGGAGCGACCCGGACTCTGAGTTTGACACAGTGTACAAACTAAGAAAGTAAGGAAAGGCACATTCTTTCATTCACAAAGGTGTTGTGGCTTAGTTTCAATTGAGCGAGCGAATAGCGACGACCTGTCGGCGGCCGGCGGACGAAACGCTGGCCCGACTGACTCGATCGGTAGGTCGGCTGGTCGGCGAACCGTGCAGTAGCACAGCCATTTTCCAGCTCATCTCCTGCTGACGTCGCACGAAAACACCACACAAAATGGGCGATCGTAGAGAGAGGAGGACAGCATTTTCGATTTGATTTTTCTACTAAATAAATTCGCGTAAACGCGGCCAGAGTGGTCGAAACAATGCCTACGGACTCCGAACTTCAATTTGCGCTAGTAATCCCGAAATGTTTACAAATCACTTCAGTGTCCCTTTAACATAGAGCTGGAAATAGAGTTGTAAAGTAGAAATTTACTGACATTGTAAAAGAACAACAATAACGGCGCATAATACCAGTGGCGGGGATAATTTTTGGATAGAATAGTCACTGTGTTTATTCCATGACATCGTTTCTTCTAAATATAAATAAAAGGCTTTAAACAAATTACAAATTCAACGGGAGTCTGATTGATCACAATAGGGGCAACTGCGCTTATTTTAAGACGTGGATGAAAAAGTACTGGCTTTGTTTTGCTAGCTTCCAGTTTTAAAATATTGTTTGCAACTTGATCCTTTATTGTTATTGCAACTTTAGCGACTGTGTCTTACGTCACCATATTTGTCGAGCGGGCACTATGTTTAACGAAACGTTTATTTTCTCCATGAACATAAACAAGCCAGGTTTAAATACGGCCACAAAGAATCCAAAGGCAGAAAATGGCTTGCCGTGGTATGGTGGCGCCATCTAGGTTGACTAACAGTAAGCAAGTCTCCGCTCCACAGCAAATTTAGCTGACAGACCTGTTCTTATTATGTCATTGCAAACGTCGTTCAAAACACACGTTTTGGCGCGAGAACCAAAATTTCAGCTTAAATTGAATAATTTGCAGTGAGTACACCATCGTTTGCTTCCGTACAAACGCTGGGGGCACTATAGAACACGAAATCTTTCCAACAAAGAAAACTTGTATTTTGTCTCTATGGCCCGTTAAGGAAAAGTGGTCTGTCCACATGGTATTAGGAGGTTGTCTTCGTGCTTCAGTTGTTGCGAAAAGCACGAGTGCGCCATGCATCGTTCTAGTAGGCCATCAGCTAGGTTATGCCACGGTCGTTCAGGTTGCTATATAAGTTACTTGTTGCCGTCCGCTGCTGTTGCTGTGTTTTTGTGAAGTGTGGGAGATCCGCTTCCACTTCCGCCTCTATGATGTCTGCATCGAGCAGGATATTTGAGTAAGAGGTAAGGGCTTAAGGTCAATATTTGGGGAGTGCACAGACGCTGATATAGCGCAGTTTCAGTGTAGAGAGGATACACGAAAGAACGGCTGGCTTTCTTGGTTTCTATTTTGTCTTGCTGTTTGTCTAGTACATACCGTAGCAGCGAGAACGCCTTTGTTGCTGCAAGCGTTCCTTGATGCTAGCTACAGAAATTGTTCCAGTTAGCCCGATTAACTCTACCGCGTAACGTTCGGCTTAGGTGGTGAGTAAGGCGCACCATTTGCGAAGATTCCAATCATGCTGTTGCCCCCGCCATCATACGATGAACGTCCGGCTGATGTCCTCATGTTCAGAAGAATTCTTGTCTACGTCTGGCTGGCGTGAGAGCAGTACTGTGTGTCGTTCTGTTAGTGTGCGCAAGATCACTTCAGATTAGTTCTCCAAGTCTGGGAGGGAAGGACGAGGTGATCTGCCGGAGTCCCTAGAAATTGACGTGGGGTCAGTGTCGGGGAAACTACCGAACTCGTCTGGCAACGACGCTTCCGAATGGCGACCCTGTTGGTGATAGCGAACGAGAGGTTGGAAACCTTATCGCCAAAGTCTGCATTCTAGCTGAGAGTAATGCAGTATTCACTGACGAACGTCTCTCCAAGGTTTCACCCCCGGTAGTTGTTGAGGCAATCAAATATTGTGAGATCTCGGCATGTGTCCCGTGTCCCGTTTGGTTGGTTAGTTTGTCGCCTGCGAGCGAAACACAACGCTCGACGGGTTGACTCAGGTGATGGTGACGACTGTGCAAACATCCTGCATGTGCGCCCACCATGTTAACATCTGGGCCGCGCGCCACTCGCTGACGCGAAGGTGGAAATTGCAGCGTCACACCAAGAAGTCGAGATCTTACAAGTGGTAAGATCTCGAACTAGGCTAGAATTGAGGAGGGACCGCAACAAGCTAGTACGAAAGAAGCCGATAAATGAGCTAACAGTAAGACGTAAAGTAGAAGAATTCAGGATCGCGCTGCATTACCGATATTCCGCCCTTAACGAGGAAGCCGAGCTTACGACACAGGAAGCCAGCGACAACCTTACACTCATTATCACGGAGTGTGCAGTAGAAGTCGGGGGCACTATGGCTAGACAGGATACTGGTAAACTTTCACAGGAAACGAAAGATCGCATCAGGGAACGACAAACCATGAGAATCTCTACCGCAGCTGACAGAATAGAACTAGCCGAGCTCTCGAAGTTAATCAATAAGCGTAAGACAGCTGACATACGGAAGTATAATATGGAGAGGATCGAATGGGCTGTAAAGAACGGAGGTAGCCTGAAAGCAGTGAAGAGACGTCTTGGAGTGGGGTAAAATCAGATGTATGCCCTTAAGTATAAGCAAGGCAATGTCATCACAAATAGGGATAAAATGGTCACAGTGGCCGAGGAGGAGTCTTATAGGGATCTGTACAGTAGCCGGGACATACAGGATAATGCCGAACGATAAGTAGTTCAGAGGAGATAGACATCCCACCAGTAACGACCGAAGAAGTAAGGAAGGCTTTGAAAGAAATGAAAGGGCGCAAAGCACCTGGTGAGGATCAGATAACAGCAGACCTCTTGAAGGACGGCGGAGAAATTTTACTTGAAAAACTGGCAAACCTGTATACGCAATGCCTAATGACCGCAATGATACCGGAATCTTGTATGTATGTATGTATGTATGTATGTATGTATGTATGTATGTATGTATGTATGTATTTGTATGTATGTATGTATGTATGTATGTATGTATGTATGTGTGTGTGTATGTATGTATGTATGTAATATGTATGTATGTATGTTGTATGTATGTATGTATGTATGTTGTATACGCAATGCCTAATGACCACAGTGGTACCGGAATCTTGGAAGAATGCGAACATCACCCTAATCCATAAGAAAGGCGACATGAAGGACTTGAAAAACTACAGGCCGATCAGCTTACTGTCAGTCGTCTACAAGGTATTTACCAAGGTAATCGCTAACCGAATCTCTCAACCTTAGATTTCAGTCAACCTAAAGAACAAGCAGGGTTCCGTAAAGGTTATTTAACAATGGACCATATTCACACGATCAATCAGGTGATAGAGAAGTCCGCTGAGTATACTGAACCCCTATATAGAGCCTTCATAGATTATGAGAAAGCATTTGACTCGGTCGAAACCCAAGCAGTCATTCAGGCATTACGGAACCAGGGGGTCGATGAGCATTATGTAAGAATACTAGAGGATATCTACAATGGGTCTACAGCTACCATCACTCCTCCGTAGGAGAGAGTAAAGTAAAATACCTATAAGGAAGAGTGTCAGACAAGGAGACACAATCTCTCCAATGTTATTCACAGCATGCTTACAAGAAGTACTCAGAACGTTGGATCGGGAACAGGTGGGAGCAAGGGTTAATGGAGAATACCTCAGTAACCTGAGATTTGCTGATGACGTTGCCTTGCTAAGTAATTGCAAAGCATGCTTTCCGCACTGGGCGAACAGAGAACCGTGGGCCTGAAAATTAATATGCAGAAAACTAAAGTATAGATCAATAACCTCGGGACAGCACAGCAGTTTGAGATAGGTGGCGAGGCAGTGGAAGTGGTAAGCGAATATATCTACTTAGGCCAAGTTGTTACCCCAGAGCCCAACCATGAGGCAGAGGTAATTAGAAAGATCAGAATGGGGTGGGGTGAGTGCATTATGGCAGACATTCTCAGATAATGAATAGCAGCCTGCCATTGTCGCTGAAGAAGAGGAAAGTGTATGACAGCTGCATCTTACCGGTACTCACCTATGGTACAGAAACTTGGAGGCTCACTAACGACTCAGCGGGCAATGGAGCGGAAAATGATAGGTGTAACATTAAGGGACAAGAAGAGAGCGGAGTGGGTCAGGGAGCAAACTGGTGTTAAAGACATATTAGTAGAAATTAAGAAGAAGAAATGGACGTGGGCAGGGCATGTAATGCGAAGGCAAGATAACCGCTGGTCATTAAGGGTAACCGATCCCTAGAGAAGGCAAGCGTTGCAGGGGGCGGCAGAAAGTTAGATGGGCAGATGAGATCAAGAAAATTGCGGAAATAAATTGGTCACAATTGGCACAGGACCGAGGTAATTGGAGAATAATGGGAGAGGCCTTTGCCCTCCAGTGGGCGTAGATAGGCTGGTGATGATGATAATGACCAAGAAGTCCGTCAAAAGAAGAGCGAAGTTGAATACGGAAATAGCCGAGTACGCGTGCAAGCTATGCCGGACAAACTGGTTCAGCGTGTGTGACAGCCTCCAGGGCAAGCTGTCAGCGCGGAAGACGTGGTGTCTCCTGAGACATCTTACCGACGCACTCAGCAGCAAGACGGCCAGCAATGGAATTTGATCAAGACACTGAACGCCTGCAATGGGGACGGACAGCTTCTGCTGAACGACCTGGAACGGACGTGCCTCAAAACAGAGAAAGGTCTGTACCCGATTCCGGACGAGTATGCGGGGCCGGGCGACTCGGACCTCCACCCATTCCTATAGCAAAGCTTTGGTCTGTAATAGACGAGAGTAAAAAGAGAAGCTCTCCCGGTACGGACACAATTAACTACAAACTGCTAGGTGACATGAGCAATGCGGCGGCGATAGAACTGCAGGGTTACGTGTACGGGGCTTGGGGGAAGTCGCGGCTACGGGCCGAATGGAAAACGGCCGAGGTATGGTTCATATCGATGCCCGGCAAACAGCTCAACATCGAAAACATGCGCCCGATATCCCTGACTTCCTGCGTGCGGAAGGTGATCGAGGGCATGGTGCTAAAGAGGCCGCAAGCTGATATAGACAAGATAAGACAGATGCCAGCCGCGATGTACGGCTTGAGACAACACCTCAGCACGCACGACGTGATGATCGAAATCAGAGAACAGGTGGGTAAGCAAGAAACCTAGAAAGCAGCGCCGGCGACACTGGCCCTAAACCTGAAAAGGGCATTCGACAACGTGTCGCACGTGAGCGGGCTGCAAAATCTAGGGAGGATGGGGTGCGCCCGGCGTACGTCTGGCTACATCAGACTTCCTCACCTAAAGAATGGCTACGGTCAGTATTGGGGAAGATAAGACAGAACCGGTGGAGCTCGGGATCAGAGGCACCCATCAGGGGTCGGTCCTGTCGCCTCTGCTGTTTAACCAGGGGCTCCTTCCTCTGCCCTCGTTACTCGACCACATATACTGGGTGAGCACACGCATTCTACGCCGATGACATCACCGCTCGGGCTGTAACGCCCGTATCGAAGGGGTGCTGCAGAGAGCGGCGCAGGCCGTCCACGCGTACGCCAAGTCCTGCGGCTTGAGCTGCGCCCCGCAGAAGTTGGAACTGCTCATCGTCAAACCGGGCAGGTTAAAGAAGCAAGCACCCCCGAGCGTAACTGTAACCACCGTCGGCACGGAAATCACACCGACAGAACAGATCCGCATCCTGGGCCTGTTACACGGGGGACTCGGACAGGCCTCGGCTGCCGTCACCAAGACCAAGCACTCCACGGAACATATCGCAAGCATGATACGTTGATTGAAGAACCACAACCGCAGACTGGACGAAGAAGCCGTGCGGCTTGCGCATGCGTTCGTCGTGCCCCGCGTCACGTACTCGCCTCGTATCTACGGCTAACGAAGGCAGATAGGGAAACTCTTGACACGGCGATGCGTAAGGCCACCGAGATAACCATGCATCTGCCAATGTAGTGGTTAACGAAACGACTCATGGAGATGGGCACCCTCAACACCACGGACGAACATATCAAAGCACACTTTTCCAACCAGAGAGTTTACCTGAGCAGGACAGAACACGGAAGAGCATTCCTACACAAGTTTCCGTGGCAGGTTTAACCACAGACGGAAAAAGCACCACTCCCCGGGGATGGCGCGACTACATCACAATCAGACCATTACCGCGCATTATGACAGCGGAACGGTACGAAGGCAGGGGCAGTGCGCGGGCCAAAGACCTGGCCCGGGAGCTGGAGGGGAACCCCCTGGTCTGGTACAGGTACGACTCGCAACCAATACACGTGTGGGAACAAAGACCTTAACGGCCGTAACGGACGTCGAAGAGCTGGAGACCTTCGCGTGGGTGAAGATTACGGGCCGACAGTGGCAGAGGAGGTAGCCATATCAGTGGCCCTAGCCATACCGGAGTTGAGCACGGTAGTCACCGAGTCCAAAAAAGCGAACGCAAACTATTGGAAGGGGATCGTGTCCTCTGACTCAGCAACTATACCCAAGAAACATCCTCCAACACCGAGACGAGTCACCGAGCTTACGTTTGTGCCGGCTCACTCGCTCGTGGAATGCAACGTCACTGCCGACCAGTATGCCCGAGAACAAGCCATCCGGTCAGAGGAATGGCCACCGACCCCATCACGTGTTCTAAAGAAATTGTCCGCCTATACGAAAAAATTAGAACAATGCTTCCCATGCCGCACAAGCAACTTAGCAGACGGCAGAAGACGATACTGCACCGCTTACAGGCAGGGCCATCGCTTCTGTACAAAATGTACGAGGCAAAACATGAGAACACATGTCCGTACTGCAAAGGAGACAGACCTTCGCACGACAAATCGGGGAGTGCACAAAAATCGACACCCCCCTACACGGTTGCTCCTCCCCCAACTCCAACCCACTCGAGCGATGGGAGACCTTGCTGTCCAGCTCTGACCTCACCATTCAGCCACAGCTGGTAGCTTGAGGAGAATTACTGCACACATAAGTCCCGCGAATAGGAAACCGCCCCATCTGGTGCTTGCGCGCACCATTATTTATTTGAAGCTCAGTAAAATTTGTTCAATCAATCAAAAATCCGATGTCACGCTATTATTAAGGCGAGTGGTTTGCCAGGTTCTGTAAAATGCATAATATGGCACCTGGCTATGATCAGGGCGAGCCTTTGCCCTTTGAAATTTTCTAGCACATAGACCCCAGGTGGCTGTGCCGAGTTGAAGTCACCCACTATAGGTACGGTGCTGTGGGACCGTTTTGGCAAAAAGAGGGTGCTATCGTATATGGGCTCACATGTATCTCGTGATCTTGTGTACACGTGGTGTCACTAGAGGCGTCCGGTCGTGCATTCTGGAGTCAAAGTATGGACAGTATCCTGCTACGGCCTCGTCGCATCCGACTTTTTGGAAAGCCATTACCTAGGGCCAACTCTATTGCGTTGTTACATAATGTGGTAGCATCTCCTTGGTATGCTACCCTCTACGATTCAATCGCTAAATGCGCAGGGGTTCTAGTTTACAGCAGGTGCGTGTTTGGTAATCCCGGTATAGCCATGTTGAGGGGTGGTTGAGCAGAGTTTGAATCTCGAGGCTTGGATGATGTCAACAGCATTCTACAAAAGGGTGGAGAGGGAGCGTATATTGCCTTTAAAGGCGACTTTGGGAAATTGCTTGGTGATCTGTTGTAAATCTGGGGTATGGACGGATGCGGTATGAGTCTCGGTGATATCTGTCGCCGTGCGACTCCTCAGGGAGAAATTGAAGAATCGAGTACCGTTCGGCTAGTTTGAGCTGCTGACGGATGGTTTGATACAATGGTTAGAAATTCGTGTTGCGGGGGCACATGATGAGTGCTCAGTTGTGTGCCGATTTTCGCGATGGGGTCGGTGTAGTTCTATAAGGCTCGTTTTCTATTGCTAGCCGACTACGTCCAATTTCGCCGGCCGTTTCTACATTGTGGCCGTGAATTGGGCTGGCAGTTCAGTTTGCATCGAATGCAGCGCCTAGTGTATTGGGCTGTTTCGTTGGATGTGGCGCCTGGTGTTGAATTGGAGTGGAACAAGGAAGTGTCGTGGGAAGAGGGGGAGACAATTCTTCTGCCAAGCTCACTTTAAGGCTGGTGCTATGGTGCCAGGAGTTAGGCGGAGCGGGGTTCCATGGACGGTTGCTGCTTTACCGGCTACACCCTGGAAGCCCAGATTTGCGATGGCTCAGGCATCAGCCCCAGACCCTACGTGCGTCGGCCGCGGCTCTTGTTGCGGCGGCGCGCACGGGACTCCGTGGACGGTTGCTCTGGATCTAGAAGGGGGAGTTCGGCGGTTGTACACTGCTGCAGGCGGGGTTGCAGACTGCTGCAAAGTGCTTGTTTTGACGGGCCGGAGTATCAATGTGGCCGTATGTGGCGCTGCAGTGTTGGATAGTAGCGGAAAAGAGAAATAGTGGCAATTGCTCTGTTGGTGTCAAGTATCTAAGAAGACACTCTTGTTCAAATGGGCGTCTTTGGCGGACCGGGATGCAGCACGTGTCCGAGTGATCTTAATGGCTGTTGGCGCAGCGCTGAACGGACACGTGATCACCCACTGGTTTCACTGCACCACGAGTGCTGCACCTGTTCATGTAGGAACATGCTTGGTATTATGTACCAAAAATACGCAGTTTCCTCTGTTATTAACAGACAGGCATGTCAGAAAACGCTTTCTCATTTCATTTTTTTAAGCATGGGGGCTTTGAACCCAGCAGGCAACATTACATGCCGCTCTCATAAATATCACAGTAGCGTCGGCAATGGGCCAGCAACAGCCGACACCAGTACGATTCTGATACTGGGCTCCGTTGTCCCTGTCGCAATTACACTCGTTGTCACATGCAAGAAACAGCTATGGTGGATATAGGGATAATCAATTTTGATTTTAGTGGGATGCTTGTGCATATATAGCCCAGTTTTATGTATTTGGTGAAGTATATGTATTGTAGAGCTGCAGTGGAGAAACGTTTAGTTTAGTGCATGCAAAGTAACTATGCCAAAATCAGATTCGTAATCCTTTCCCATCGTTCACAATGCCGGATTGTGGGTATCCGACCTGTTCTAGTGGCAATGCAGGAAGACATATGACTGTTTCGAGACCTATGTAGAAACGTTTGCTTAAGGTTTTGGTAGTCAACAGCATTGCACAGTGACATGCGGCCAACACCGCCAATTGCTTCTCTAAACCGTAAGGGTACAGACTGCGCCAAGAAAACTGTTTTGACGGTTAAATTTGGCGTCTCGACACTGCCTCCCAATGTTGTATGTATGTATTCAGCTCATCGCGTTCCTTAATACAGGTAGGGATTAACTTGTGAGGCCTGTGGACGCCCCGTCTCTTATTAGGCGCTGCGTCGCCTCATATACCATTAGAACTTTGGTTTTGAACTTTACTTTACTGAACATTACTTTGGTTTTGAACTTTACTGGTTTTGAATTTTGGACATTACAACACAGCTTCTACTCTAACCGCCCCGTTCTATTTCAATAAGGTTTGCTACCGACGTGTTCCGAAGTGTCTTGTCCGGGCTCCGCATTTGATTACATGCACATGCGCGTACTTTAGCCCAACGAATATCACAAGTAGATTCATCGGCACCTGTCCGTGCGTGCCCCCTATATCTGCGATTTTTAATGCTACCGTTAGTATTTCACTTTCTCTGGACCCCAAAAAATCCCAAGTGGAGTGGTCAGCCCGCTAAACCTAATGGCCCTACACCAACCCTGCCCTACTGCAAAAATCTTCACCCACAACTCCAGTGCTCTACGGGATCTCTCGTTCATCG
>JABSTR010003739.1:0-33567 GCA_013339765.2 Haemaphysalis longicornis | reverse complement strand
TTCGCCAAGCAAGAAACGTGTTCAGCCCTTGCCCGTACAATTGCACCGTGATAGCGTTCCCTGTCGATGACTTCAAGTTGCGCTTTTAGAGCTAGAATATCATCTTTAACATGCCAGGTGATTTACATTCTTCCTTTACAAAAACGTCCAGACTACTCCGCAGCCAGGCCTCTTTCCTTTTCTCCTCATATTCATTGCAGACGATCTTTCAAGGGCTTTCATTTTAACCCTCTGTTTAAAATGTTCCCATTTAGAAGCATAGTTAACGTTGTCATTACTGCAAAAATACTCCCGTTCACATACGACGACGACGCCTCAACAAATTCTTCATCCTCAAGCAACTTGTTATTAAATTTCCACAACCCCCAACAAACGCATTTCTTCGCTTTCCGATCCTACCAAGTGTACCGACACGAGCACAGTGGTCGCTAAACGACACCGGGGACACTTGGTAATCGTCGCACTCAGGCAGAAGCTCAAGCGACATATACAGTCTATCCAGACGAGCGTGACTATTGCCTGAAAATGAGTGTATCGTACTGTCCCAGCGCCACCAAGGCTATCACCTACATCTTCCAGCGCGAAATCTGTGACAATGTCTTTCAGCACAGCCGTACTTGGATCTCGGAAATTGGACAGGCTGCTTTTATCACGCGCAGAACACACGCAGTTAAAATCCCCGAACAAAATCAACAGCCGCTCAGTGTTACACCATGTTCGTAAATCCTCGAAAAAAGCCTTTCTTTCGCGCCGTTGTTGGGCCCGTACACGCAAACACGCCATTCTTTTAAACCAAAATCAAAGTCACACACAACAAACCGGCCCGCTTCCGACGCAGTGACAGCCTTTAGAGTCGCACCTAAACTACGCCTTATTAAAAGCACGCAGCCCGCAGACAATCCGACGGCATGAGAAACACAAACATCGTAGCGAGCAATGAAGGGCCGTACCATACGGTCGGTCTGGTCCTCGCTCTCAACCTTGGTCTCTTGCAAGGCCACAATGTCCAGGTCGCCGTCAGTCACGAGTCGATACAACTGGTTTTGACGCCTACGGTCAGCAAGTCCCCTGACATTTAGCGTGGCAATGCGCATAGGCTTGTTTAAAAAACCATGTTGAGAGGAGAAACAAACCTGTCGCTCAAGCGGTTGCCTTCAACACTACGTTGCCTTCAACTTACATCAAGCCTAAACACAAAACCAGTCTAAGAACTGGAACGCCACCCGCGTTCGCTTCTACCAAGCAATGCGAGACCGAGCCAACGCAAGAGCATAGTCCTCACCGACGCCAGCGTCTCTACGGCTTCAGTACACATCCCTTTCGAAGCCCCGAAGTGGTGCTGAAGGTAAACCCGGTGGCGTCCGTCGGTAGGGGGCACGTTAGGCTTCGACTTGAAGCCCGAACGACGCCCGGGTACCGCTTTCGTAGGCGGCTCCTCAACGCTAGTAACCTCGGTGCCTTGGCTGGTGTCGTTGCCTTCGCGTTGCCGCTTTGCGGCAGCACCACCGAGCTCCATGTCCATGACGTCCGCTACAGGAGCTGGCGTCGTCGTCGTCATCACCTCCTTTACCTTGATGCTGCTGGCCTGGCTCGACGAAGCGCACGGGGTTTGGCGTCTTCAGCTGGCCTAGCTGGTCTTTCGGAGGAACGCCAGAGCCAGCGTCTGCCACGACCGGCACCTCCGGGACGCGCGTTGTCACCACCTCGTCACTGGTCACAGCTGCCGTCTCCTCCGCGTCCTCTTCGTCCATAAGTTTTTCACGGAGCTCTTCCTCCCTTACAGGCCCGGTGACAGTCGCGTAGGACTTCACGCACGCACTCGCCTCGTGTCCGAAACGACGGCACGACGAACACCGCGGCACCTTGCACTCACGCCTGATGTGCCCCTTGGTGTTGCAACGCAGGCACTGGGGGCCCTGCCTGCGACAACAACGAGAGCCCTGTCTCCCGCAAAATCACGAAGTTCGTGTGGCAGGTCGTCTACCGTCACACCTGCCTCAACTTCAGGGTCACCGAACGCAGCGTTGAACCTTTATCTTTGGCGATGCCATCGACGCGCCATCGCTCCCTACGCACCTCGCAGACGCGCCCGTAAGGTGCCAGCGCAACGCGGGGACGCGTCTTCAGGCACGTTATAGAGCAAACCAGTCTGGTGCGCTAGGTATGTCACCGCGAGTTTTGCCAGTCACAAGTTCGAATCGCCGCGGGTACATGCTTTTTTTTATGAGTTAACTTTTTCGTTTTCCGCCGATGTTTTCTATACTGAGTTCACCTTTTTTTGGCCGCAACGTTCATTGCTCCACGAACTAGTCCACAGAACTCGCGCAGGCTAGCACTGACGCGCTAGCGAGTTCTCGTTGGCGTGCTGTTGCCATAAGCACCGACTGCTTGCAGGCAGTGGGCACAGGCCAGAATAACAGACCCTTGGCCTGGTGCGAACACGCTTTTTACGATACAGGCATGAAGCAAGGCAAGCTCCAAATATGGGGGAAAAGCGCAATGCATTTGAGCGTCTGCGGGGACGCGGAGGGCGTTCATGCACTTCGTAGGCCTCAGATAGTGAATGCTACGATTCCAAGCCGTCCTGGGAGGCTTATCTTATGCATTTTACAGCCGAAAAACATGGCAGAAGCGCGGGGGTACTACGATTAACTGGGATATTGCGAATGCCCATCCAACGACGCCATGGGATGTCAACAATGTTGTTTTACAGACCGAAACGAAACCGAAACTTGTTTGATTGCTAACCTTGGGCATCGTCCAATCACGGCGCCCCCCCTCCTAACGTCACAGCTTAGTTTGTGCGGCCGCCGCAAAGCGCGCATGGTAGTTTTTCCTTTCGCGCTTTGTAGAATAATTACCGATTTGTCAACCGGATAAACGATTGATGAAAAGTGTGCTAATTTAAGCCAGTCTACAACGTGCAAGCAAAAAACGGGAGCTTAGGCTTGACAAATTCACTTCAGTGTCCCTTCAAAAAACCTCGCGGTCCATTTTTCGTGGCTCCATGTTACGAAGTCGTTCCTAAACTTTATCTTGCTCTGCGCCTCGCTCGCCTGGAAGGATGACCAGCGCATATCCACCTGTATCGCTTCATTTGTTGTTTTGCTGAGGGCCCTAGCGCCAATCTGCCTACCGCCCTCTGATTTACCTCCAGGCCCGCTTTGGTGTCTAGTTTCATGCACAGAACCGATTTTCCGAAAGTTATTCCTGGCACCATGGCCCCTTTCCAGGCTCCCCTTACCACCTCGTATATGTGTATCCCCAGAGGGCTCTATGCTTCATTATAGCCGCGTTCGTATTCCTTTCGTCTTTAGGTGAGCCTCATGCGAGTGCGTGTAATCTTTGCTGTTGTTCAGCCATACTCCTGAATATTTATACTCTTTCACCCGTGGCATTTGTAGTTGTTGCACTGGTACTGTTTTATGCACCATGCCGTTCTTAAAGACCATGATCCCCGATTTTTCTCTGCTAAAGGATAGCCCTAGGTGCGTCGCTTCTTCACCACATACATCCAGACCACATATCACAGAGTTACTCAATAAAGACAGTTGCGAACTCCGCTTCAGAATCCGGGTGGCGCTAGCCCCCCCACTCCGTGAAGAAGCTGAGGGGCAAGTCGACGCGCGCGGCAATACGAGATGAAAACGGAACTTCGCTAAATTATTATTCAAATTCTTCTGTAAAATAAAGATTGCTTTTTAAATTAAACACAATAATTACGTAAAATTTACTTGTGTTTTTTCGGCTTTTCTTTTTATGACTTACGGCAGCAGCTGCAAGCACTTGAGTACTGCTTCAACGTCCTGCCGACAGACGACAGGCTAGTCAACTTGCCCCGTGCTTGCCCCGGCGCAGGGGGGCAACCGAAGACCGGCTTTCGATACATGGGCCTATGGGGAGTTTCGCAACTGTCTATATCCAGTAACTCTGGCCACATATAGCCACATATAGGTGCCAGCATGTGCACAACTCCCGAGAGGACTGAATTGCAAACACAGAGAAATTACGAAATACACCGGATCCATCTCAAACACTGACTGACATTACCTGCATCATGCGAAACATGCATTGTGCCGTTGGATTGCACTCTGGTACCTCCGCCGCCCCCCCCCCCGCACCCCCCCCGGCCCCTGAGCTGGAGGGCTTGCGTTCGGGCTAGTTGGTATTCCATAACGTTCATCTTAAGCGCAGAAAAAAAAGCCTAATCTCCAATCCTTCTTTGTTAGTAACTCTGATAGCCTTCTTGGTTTGCCAGTCCCGCACCCTTCATACTGAGCGCTTGTCCTCGTCTACTGTGTCCCTGTTTTTTTTTTTCTGCGCTTAAGATGAACGTTATGGAACCCCTGCAGAGCCTCCTCACCTTTTTGCGTGATGCACACGTCGCAGCACCTGCAGTCGCTTCCGTCCTTGCTGATGCGTCCTTTACAGTCCGCGGCCTTAACCTCCGGGCACTTGACCGTCTTACAGTAGCCAAGTTTGCATTGGATTTCGCCAGACGTTATCTCCACCAAGAGGAGCGCCACGCATAGAATCCTCAGCGCCATGTCAGTGGACTCAAACCTTGGGTCGAATCAATACGCTGTTGCTGCTGTTTCGGGGAGAAAATGAACATGCATATGAAGAAAAAAACATTTTTTTCAACAAAAAAACAACCTCGAACACATTTTAGGTAAACCGTGCAGTACAGGGAAGCATTGGGAGATATGACGATGGCACGAACATACGGAACAGCTAGAGTCGAATGTCCGCTCAGCTACGTTCTGCAAAAGTATCCTATTTGGAAAGGTGCCTCCATACCTCAGAGTTAGTATTCTTCAGCACAACTTTCTTCTGGAAGGGAACGAGAAAAACACTCACTCACGGAATGTTCTCAAAGCGGTCACCGACGACCTCGTGGATATAGCAAGGCAAAGCGCTACGTAAATGTTCGGGACGTCTGCGATGGAGGCGTGGCAAAATAGGGAATGAGAATTAGAGAAGGCACAAAGGCAATGATGACTCAAAACTGAACGTATTACTGACTGACACGTACGCATGCTTCGTGTCAGCGAACAAAATAGAAGAAAAAGACTGTTGTTACAGAGCGCAAGATCTCAGAACGCCTTTATTCAAAGCGGCATTTATGGGCATATGTTTAAGAGTGCGTTAAAAGCATCTGTGTAAAAGAAGAGTGCCGTAAAAACACGTTTTCTGACAAGAAATTATGGGGGATGGGGGTGTGTGATCCCGCTGCGAGAGCCAAATCGTTGTACTGTCGCATGCAAAACGTGGAGTCGTCCAGCAGTGGAAATTTCCCTGCATTTTGTTGTCCTCTTGGTGGCTTCTTTTTATTTATTTACAACATACTGTGGTCTTGAAAAGGCAAAGCAGGAGAGGCACAAAAGTTCAGTGGTAAAGACATGTAAGCGTTATGAATGATGATAACAGCCAGCGTACACAAAATACACGCAGATACGTTAATCATACAGAGATGTAAATAAGACCTTACACAAAGATTAACACGACCTTAAGAACAACGCAGATGGGTCTAACGCCTTGTTACACATTCACAATATACAATAAACAATAAAGGCATAGAAAAAAAAAAAAAGAAACTACAGTACGCACAATATGGCACGTTCAAAATGGCAACAGGACTGAGATGTCAAGACCACTTCAGGTAGTGAATTCCATTCCGATACTGAACGTGGAAAAAACGAATCCCTGAACATGCTTGTGTGGGCTCGATACAGAAGGAAATTGTGCGTGTGCCGATGTGTTGTGGGGCGTGAATGAAATGGCTGAATGTACCGATGCATTTACCTTTGCGGAACCAGTATAAAGAGTAAACAACAGCTTTAGGCGATCAACTTTTCATCTATGTTCCAGGGTTGGAATGTTGTTTTCCACCATTAGAGAAGTTGGTTAGTCAGTGGTCTTATATTTGTTAAAAATGAACCGTATAGCGCATCTTTACACTACGTAAAGCCAGTACTTATATTTTTTTAAGGGAAGGGGTCTAACAGAACCAAAGCGTATTCCAGTTTAAGAACTATTATCATTTTGAAGGCCAGTAATTGGACACGCGTTCGTGAAACTTTGAGTTTATGCCGTAAAAAGCCTAACTTGCGCATGGCAGATGCGCATATGTTTTCTATGTGCTTCGACCAGGACAGAGTATTGGTGAACATTATTCCGAATTACTTGTACTGTCTTTTTCTATTACTGGTGCACCATTTATGGAATAAGAAAACTTCAAAGGGCTGTTTTTGGTTCGTTACGCGAAGTAGAACTGTTTTGTCGGCATTTAAGCTCATATGTAGGTAGCGCACCACTGACCAATTGCTTTCAAACTGCTGTTAACAAAACTTGGTCGTCTGTGCCCGTGATTTCTTTGAAACATTTTTATTTCTGCAAACAATTTTGTAGAAACTCTCGGGTCAATAGCAGATGTTATGCCATTGATGTAAATGAAAAAAGAACGGGTCCAAAACACTGCCTTGTGGAACTCCAGATGTTACACCAAGTCTTTCAAATGCGTACCCGTCGACTTCTACAAACTGTGTTCTGTTTGTTAAATATACTTTGGTCTACTGAATTTTAAACGCAGGAAGGCCCAATGAAAAAGCTTAGTGAGAAGTTTATCATGGGGTACGTGATCGAAGGCTTTACTAAAGAAAAACTAAATCTATTTGGCTGGATGAATCTAAAGATTGTGCGATTTCCTTAGTGGTTGTGACAAGTTGAGTAGTTGTAGAAAGGCCTTTGCGGAACCCATGTTGGAACACGGAAAGGGCGCTGTGTGTTTCCAGAAATTCCTAATGAAAAAGCGGTAATGTGTTCCAGAATTTTGCAGCAGGTTGATGTAAGTGAGATTGGTCAATAATTTTCCATTTTTAAGCTATTTCCTTTTCTTAAAAAAAAAAATGCGGAACAATCCACGCTGTGAATGTGTGGAAAGCAAAGCTGCAAGCGGCACTTACAAAGATTACGCTTGCGAGATCTTTTAAATTCACTCCCGTGGATCCACAAATAGTGAAACTAGAGACAAGTGAAATTCACTTACCCACACCCTTTATTAATTGAAAGAGATATTCTTTGATTGATTGATTGATTGTGGGTTTAACGCGCCGACGCAACGCAGGCGATCAGGCCGCCGTAGTGAGGGCTCGGATTAATTTTGACCACATGGGGATCTTTATCGGGCGCCGAAATCTGTAACACGGGCGTTTTTGCTTTCGCCTCCATCATAAAAGCGGCCGCCGCGGCCGGGCATCGAACCCGCGATCGTGCTCAGCAGCGCAACGAAAGAGATATTCTTTGCCGAGGTTAAATCAATGCATGATTCATGAACGGTAGTTGGTTGAGTTGTATTGGGGAAGGATATGACTGGAAACTCTTTTATTATAAAATTAAAGTAAGCAAGAACCCGTTGTTAGATGATCTCACTTCTCCGTCTCTGCCGCCGCCGACAGAGGTGACGAAATCGGCGAGAGATGGAGGAAGGCGGGGAGGAAATACTTTTATTCAGATTTCTGAACAGCCAGAGGGCAGGCCAGGGAAGTGGTTCCTTCTTCACCTGAGCCCATATGCATTCCTACCAGCTGGAGCTGGGTAGGCAAAGAGAGCTGGATAGCAACATTTCCCATTGCTGTTGTTGTGTAGTGGACGGGAAGAGAGGAGGGTGCTCAAGGCTAAAGTCGTACACCTCTATTATGTGGTTGAGTGTTTCTACTTCTGAGCAAATTTTAATTCGGCGTCGTAGCGATTCGGGTGCATTAGTGAAGACGCTTCGGATGGTATCAGCCGTAGGGAAGTTGTTCCATGGAAAGTTCAGGGTGCGGCGGCGAGGGTAGGGTCTGTCTCTGAAGGTGATAATTCTGGGTATGTCCCTGAACGTGACAAGCGGCTGACTGTCCTCGTGCAGCTCCATAGCAAGGGGGGGGGGGTGTAAAAGCGCACGCCTGTTGGTGGGCGTATTCGTTGCCCTCCATGGAAGGTGAGCAGGCGCCTAGATGAGCTGAGTGGAACCGGTTGGGACAGTGTTTTTTAGTACACGCAGTGCAGTTCGGGACACCCACCCCGACTGGGAATTCTGCTTGGCTTGTTGGAAATCGGTGACTACCTTCCGAACCCCTGCTTGAGTGAGCCAAGGCGATGGCTGCCTCTTCTGCTGCCGTCCTGCCTTTTATTTATTCAGGATACCTTACAGGCCCATGGAAGGCATAGCGTCAGGAGCACAATTTTTAAAGGGAACTACCGAACAGAGAACAAAAAAATGCCACAAGCACGAAAATAAACATAAGCAAGAGTCAAAACACAAGCAAATACATTTTTGAAGAAGGAAAAACACAAGTCAAGAATGTGACTGAAGTTAACAAAAACGGTATTATAGCTCCTGCACGTAGGTATGTATACAATCAAAGGTACAGGAATTCATGAAAGACACAGCCAACATGCGCATTCGGAGATAATGAATATCGCTAAACGCCAGAAACATATGAAATTAAAGGTATACAAAAATTGTACAGTGAAAACTTACGGTGCGTATGATCAGAGAAATGGCGTCGAAAGGTTTCGTGGCATGAAACAGATGCGATACGCGGGGGATCATTCCAAAGGCGTATTGCACGTGGGAGGGCAGATGAATAAAGGCATGCGTGGAACCATAAATGCGGGAAAGCTGAACTGTGGTTTACAGTCCTACGGACATGGTAAATGGGTGGTGAAGATTAAACTCAGATGATCTCGAGGAATAAATATATTTATGAAAATAGGCATAAAAGTGCTAAGGAGCGACGTGTGTGTAACGGTTGAAGGGAACATTCATGTTTAATCTGGGTGATGCTAGCGTATCGGTCGTAATTAGATGATATGAAACGAGCAGCTCGATTCTGAATAGATTCAATCATGTCAATTAAATATTTTTGAGAGACCAAATAGAAGAAGCAAATTCTAGCTGTGGAAGGACGAATGTTAGAAAAGCAAGTTTACGAACACTAGACGGGGAATCGCGTAAGTTGCGTCGTAGATAACCAAGTGATCGCGAAGCTTTTGCGCATATGCTAGAGATGTGGTCCGACCAAGACAAATTGGGAGTGAGAATGATGCCAAGATATTTGTACGACGACGTCCGTGTTAGCAAGTTACTGTTTATTATGCTATACGGAAAATCAGAGTTAATACGTTTACGGCTAAAATCATTACATTACATTACATATTTAAATTTAGTGACATCAGCCAGGTGTCACACCAGCTTGAAATCAGATTAAGATCGTTTTGAAAGGCTAAATGATCGTCAGAAATAATTATTTTACGGTATACAATGCAATAATCAGCAAAGAGCCGAACGCATGATGTTAAATTTGTACCCAAGTCGTTGATGTAAATTAAAAGAGTAAAGGGCCTAAAACGCTGCCTTGCGGTACACCAGAAGTCACGTCCGAAAGAGTGGAAGAAAAATTGTTGACTACAGTGAACTGCTGACGGAATGTAATAAAGTTGCGAAGCCATGACAATGTTAGTGAATCTAGCCGAAGAGCTGATAATTTTGCTATGAGACGACAATGGGCTACACGGTCGAATGCTTTCGAGAAGTCCAGAAAGACACAATCAGTTTGTAAGCTGTTGTCCATGTTAATGGTGCAGATCGGTAGTGAATTCGAATAGCTGGGTGTCACACGACAAACCTTTTCGAAGCCATGCTGATTTCCTAACGAAAAACTGATTAGATTCAAGATGGCTGAAAATGTGTGACGCAATGATGTGTTCGAGCATTTTGCAGCACACGCACGTTAAGGAAATGGGGCGATAATTGTTGGGTGAGCCTTTGTCGCCAGTTTTATGAACTGGTACAATCTTACCTATTTTCCAATCAGATGGTAACTGACCTGATGCTAATGACTGGCGGAAGATGTGGTATAAGAATTTGCTCGAACTAGTAACGGTGCCTTTTAGTATTTTTGAGTTGATATTATCAATACCTGCGGAAGTTGAAATTTTAAGGTTGTCTATAAGGCGTTCAATGCCAGCGATAGTTATTTCAATGGATTCCATATATGCCCAATTGTGCTCACGAACATCTGGGACGCTACCATGGCTTTCCAGGGTGAATACGGAGGTGAAAAATCGGTTAAATACAGTGGGGCACTCTGAATCGGGAACCGAAGCTAGGTCGTTATTTTTCAGCAAGATCTTGTTCGTATCGCGTGACGGGGATATTTCTTTCCAGAATTTTTTTGGGTTTGACTTTAGTAAAGAACGAAGGTCATGCGAGTAGTATTTACTTTTAGCGGCATCTATTGCTGCGCAGTATGTGTCCAGGAAACATTTGTATTTCTGCCACGCCTCGCCAGTACCAATACGCTTCGCTCGCTTGTAAAGGCGTTTTTTCTTGCTGCGTTGCTGCCGAAGGGACTTCGTGAACCAAGGGTTTGATTTGTCATTTTTAATCGTAATTAATGGAATATGCTCGCCTACTAAATTCGTTATTTTATTTTTGAAGATTAGCCAGTTTTCCTCAATATTTCGAGAATCAAAAGATGGTAGAAATGTTTGATCGAAGAATAGTTCGAGTTCTGCATTGATGAGGTCGAAATTCGCTCTATTGTAATCCCGAATTTGTTTGGTGGAAAGACCAGTAAACGGTGACGTCATTTTTAATTCAAATTGGAGTATGTTGTGGTCAGAGAGACCTTCTAGGTTAGATATTGGGTTAATGGTTTCCGGGGCCGACGTAAAAACTAAATCTAAAATGTTTGGTCCACGGGTAGGTTCGTTGACTATTTGTGAGAAGTTGAAATCTAAAGAAAGGTTAATGAATTCGACGGAGGTTTGGCAGGAGGACGAGAGCGTAGCCCAATCAATGTTCGGAAAATTGAAATCGCCAAGAATGTAAATGTAATCAGAAGGACACAGCATGACGGCTTCAGAAATGCTATCTCTCAAGTTCTCTACGAATGAATTTTTACAATCAGGCGGACGGTAGCAAACTCCAATCAGTATGTTACCAGAACGTGTACGACACGTGGCCCAAAGATTTCAATTGATGATTCAAACTGGGATGGCCTTAGACGAAAGGCTGTTCTTAATTGCCAGCAGCACACCCCCTCCTTTACGGTTGATTCGATCTTTGCGATAAATGGTATACGTATTGTTATCTATTTGAATTTCAGCGTCAAGAACATCCGGGCAAAGCCAAGTTTCTGTGAGTGCGAGAATGTCAGTGTTACTATCTTCTAAAAAAGAGCTAACATGGCTGCGTTTTGGTAGTAGGCTACGGATATTAGTGTAAGCTAGCGAGATAAAAGGTGCGGTGCGACAATGCGTATCAGTGTGCTGCGGATGCCATGACGCGGCACTATTTAGCTATGCATGGGTGAGGTGATGGATGACGTAGCAGGAGGAACGACAGAAGGGCCCGTGGATGTGACAGACGGAATAACAGGGGAAGCAACTAAAGCAACAACCGAATCTGTGGCTTTGTCGTAAACGTATGTATCGTTATCTACTCGAAGCTTGTCGAATGACAATTTCCATGATTTTGTAGAGATTTGCTAAAGTCAAGCAACTTTTTCCTTGCTTGCCTTGTCGGTAATGAAAAGTCTTCGCTGATAGAAAACGTTGTTCCTTTTAGTTTGCGAGCGGAAGAAAGGATGGTTTGTTTATCTTTGAAAAAGTCATTTTAGCAATGATGGGTCTATTTTTATCCGCGTTAAACCGACCTAATCGGTGTACTCGCTCAAACATTGCTTCAGTCATTGCAATTTTTAGTTTTTCTTTGCAGAAACCAATAACTTTTTTCGGACGCCACCCAGTCTTCTTTATCGTCATCCTTAAGTCCGAAGAAAAGCAAGTTACACCGCCTTAGCCTATTTTCTGCATCTTCACACCGGGAAGTGATTTTTTGTAGTTGGTCTGCGACATCAAGAATGGTTGTGTTTTCTGGTGGGACAGAGCAACTACCTAAAGAAGAGCAGTTTGACTCCAATTTTGCGACCCTTTCAGATATGCACTTGATATCACTGTTAATCGTTTCCTGGCTTTCTTTGAGCGTCACAATGTCGGCCAAAACAGAAATCAGACCTCTTTCCAATTTTTGGATTGCTTCCAAAGCGCAATCGAATGCTTCTGATTCAGCTTTGCTCATCGGACCAGGGTTCGCTTCAACGTCACCGCAAAGCAACAACAAAATGCTTAACAATCGGGAGCCAAGGCTAGATGAGACAAACATCAGTGTTTTTTTCGCCGCAACCAATTCACGAGGGCACGACACCACTGGAAGGAAGTAATTGCTACTGCGAACGCATGTAGCACCGACCTTGTAACTAACCTGTAAAAACAGCCTCTTAGAGTCGTCCATTCGCGTAGCGGTGGCGTGCCCAACGTGGACGCTTGCTGGCCGATGTTTATATGCCGCGCCGGTCCTGTCAAGGGTGGTAGTGCACGATCCCCGTTGCCAGACGAACGTGGCGGAATCCTCCAATGTTGGCGAAAGTGGCTGCGGAATATGCCACGGCCGAAAGCTGCCCACGGTGACGGGCAGCCAGAAGCCGGGCTCCCAGAAACTGGCCGCCAACAGCAGGGTAGCCTGTAAAAACAGCCTCTTAGAGTCGTCCATTCGCGTAGCGGTGGCGTGCCCTTCAACATTGAGTGAGGCACACGCAAGGAGGTTGGTTGTGGTGGTAGCCACGATGACGGCGTACTGCTGCTCTCGATGTTGGGAGGCGTCTGTGTAGATAACTGCATGATCCCCACCGGGGTGGTGCTGAGCGCTTGAGCCCGTGCTTGTCGGTGACCCTCGTGGTATGAGGGGTTCATATTTCGAGTTAAAGGGGGGAGCATCTTAGTTCTTGTCTCTAAGAGTCCGGTAGTACATCACGGGGAGTGACATTTTGTGCTGCCAAGCCAATCTGGTGAAGGATACGGCGACCGAGTGCAGTTCTCCTCAATCGGAGATTCTGGTTAGAAAGATTGCCCTCTATCAGCTCTTCCACCGTGTACTGGAGCCCCATCTTAAGCAGCCTCTCTGTGGACGCACTCATGGGAAGACCAATGGCCCGCTTAACCACATTTATAATCATATATCAAGCATCTTTATGTCCTCCCTGCCGAGAAGAAGAAAGGGGGTGACGTAGGTGATTCTCTAGAGGACAAAAGCTTGAATTAATCGAAGGGTGTTGGCTTCCTTGAGGCCTCGCTTCGTGGGGACAACTCGTCTGACCATGTGTATGATTTATTTGATGCCGTGTTTGAGGCGCTGCAAGGATCGCCGGTTTTGGTGTTGGGCTGGAGATGTTGGCCCAGGATCTTGATGATGGGGCTTGCAGTGATGGCCTGGCCATCAAGGAGTATTTGACTGTCTTCTTGATGTGTCGTTTGGCGTGAGGGCGGACGACAAGGAGCTCCGATTTTTGAGGTGAACATTGGAGGCCACATGCTTTAGCATATTGGCGTACTAGAGATTGCATGCTTTGGCGTAGTGAGATTGCATGCTTTGGTGTGAGCTTCCTTAATTTTTGTAAGTCCTAGCGCATGCTCAAGGTGCGCACATGGCCGCTACACGTTTCCTGGGCAGAGCGCACAGCGGGGCGAGAGGTCGCGTAAAGCTATCCAGTGGCATGCAATAACAACGCAGGGGTAAACCCGCAGATGTGTTTGGTGAATGCACCGCCTGTCTTCCACTTTCACGAGTGGGCCCGTAGCCCCATTGGTAAGATAATGGACTCACGCTCCGTTACTGTATTTGTTCCAGCTGGGATTCCTGGTGGTGACAGTAACTTCTTTATTTGCTCGCGGGAGTTTTCTTTCGACACCAACCGTCGCGAAAAACCTTGGCCAATCATCAGGGAATACTGAGTGGCGCAAGCATAAACGCAAGATGGCGGTAAACTGTGCGATATCATCTCCGCATAATGGCGCCAAAAAGCATTTGGAATTAGGTCTAGCCCTTGTGACGGTTTTCTTTTGACTAATGAACTCATACTTCTAGCGAACTTTAGCACAGGACGAAGCAAAGAAAAGGCGAAACACACGCTTTCGCCTTTTCTTTCTTCGTCCTGTGCTAAAGTTTCGCTAGAAAGTATGAGTTCATCAGTCAGCAGCAACCAACTCGCCCAACTCTCCGCTTTACTTGGCTTTTCTTTTATATCCAGCAGAAGCGCAAGACCGCCTTCGAGAGATATAAAGTCCAGGTTCAATATCAGTCACACTGGTCAACAGCCCGCTGTTTTCTTCTGGGGTAAGAAGATCGACTGAAATACTCGTTGATTGCATTAGCAATGGCCTTTCGGCTGAGTTATAAGGACATTCTTTTGTTCAATTTGCTTAAGCGTTTTTCCACTGCTGCCCAGATAGCGCCAGAACTTTTCTGGTTGTGTTTGTATGAAATTTGGCAAGGTGACCGAAAAATATTTCTTTCCTGGCTGAAGGTAAACCGGCTGAAAGCTGTGTTTTAAGTGTCTGAATGAGTTCAGCTCTGGGTGGTTTTGTTTTCTTGGCCCGTTCAGTTTGCGCTTTAAATGAATGATATCCCTGTCTACGCGAGGACTAGCTCGGTTTGTTTTGATTCTTTGCGAGGGTCATACGTACGAATACATTTACGGTACTTCCGTTCTTGCATTGGCGTGATTGAGTGATGGGTGTGCAATCATTGCACAGAAGGCTTGCGCATGATTCGAGGCAGTATACAGAACACGTCATTCGCAAATGTCGTTGTTCTACCGCTGCGCTGGCTTTCTTGCGTCCGCGTTGTAGGCCTCGGTTGTAAAAATCATTAGGCGGCGCGCAGCCTGCGCCCCGAATTTAATACCCACATACACTCGACCTTCACTGCACGCAGTCTCGAGTGCTTTGACGTTTTTGTAGAAAATGTTCACATTCATGTCGTTATAGGCTGCTGCGCAAAGACAAAAAAAATGAAAGGTTAAGTTCTGGCGTCTCCTCATTTGCTTCGACCTTGACGGCTGCACTTTTGGCAGTGTGTCCGTGGCGTGGGCAATGTTTGTGCCAAAGGTGTTCACAATTACGTCGAGCAGCCGGTCGCAGTGCAGCCGGCAATATCTGGAATAAGCTTGCACAAAGGAGGTGCAGTTAAAGAATGCTTAAATGGCCAGCTTATAATTAGCTGTAGGGCCCAGTTCTATATTAACTACCGTACTTCGACAGAAGCGTGTTATAAACCACAATTTTGAATCTATGTTACGCTGTACAGCCAACATTGGTTCATTTGTGGGGTTTGGTAACTTTCGATTTGCTACAAGCGAGCTGGGTCGCTGCTAAACGATTAACCAAACGTAGAATTCCGCTAATCACGGAAATAACGAGTCGTACGTCTTATGATAAAAACTTAAGGCATACTGTGAAATAAACTGGTCGGCACGTTGTACGGGACACGCGTTTTACCGAAAGTACTTCGCCGTATTTCGCAATTTGTTGCACATCCCTTTTGTGCGTGTGTGTACGTATAGAGATGTCAAAAATTCCTGCTGGTCCGAATTCACAGCGCCGGTTGCATTAAATTCACGTGCGGCCGTCCGTTCAGGTGCGAACCAAGTGAAAAAAATCCGCCATTTTCCACGAAGTGAATGATGATGAGAGGTGCGAAGCTGAAATGCTTATCGGTAAACCGTGAAACTTCGCATACACATCATATAAAGACTCGACACGTCAAGCTTTTCCACCGCTCCGTTGACAAGCCCGTCAACGACGTCGATGTTTCTGGTGAGTTTGGGACGATGAGAATCTCCATGGGTAAGTTGGCGAATTCAGTGTGTGACATTTTAGCCACCTTGGCCGTCGCCTTCTTCAGAGCGTCTTGCGTTGTGTACCCCGGTACGTGTCTTGAGCTCGCAGGCGACGAACCACAACCTCTTCTTCTTCCTGTCTCCTTGTTGGGTAGCAACGAACGCGTTGAACGTTTTGACCTCTTCGGCCAAAATCTTTGGTTGGCCAATCCCTAGTGGGATCCTGCCACAATCATCATCATGGTGCCGTGTACAGCAGCAACGAGGGACGGCACAGGATCCGAGCAAGAGGGCGTTTCGCCCCTAAAATGTAGGTGCGCAATTCTGCGACTAGGCACCAGGACCGGAGCAGACTGCTCAGTAGATGTGTTAAACTTTGAAATTATACATTATACATTGCGGCCTCTTATTTTCCATGCGAAAAAGAGATGGAGTTCCTCCAGGAACAGTATGTGTACAAATGCTCACGCAATTATTACGGCAGTTATTTGTTCATGCAATACCTTTTTTACCGCCGCGATCCGCACACAGGCGTGTACACCACCAGCAGGCAGGGACACACAATTTCCTTTGTACTGGGATATCTTTTGGCATGTTTGTACATGACAGTAACACAGGAATACATCTGAAAAAAAAATCGTCTAGAGAAACCATGTCACAATGATTAGCAAGAGAAAACGATAAGGTGCATCAGAAAAGTGGGATGGTGTCACCAAATGGAGATTTTATTGAAACAAAGGTCTGTAATGACGCCGTTTCTGTAATGACGTCGGCTTGTGCTGCTGAGGTGGTTTCTGTGAGAGTAAATGCTGGGAGTGGCGTTTGGTTTCAGCTTTTTAACTTCAAGCTTCTCCAATATCCGTTGCTCAAATTGATCCTTCATGAGATTATCCTAATGAGAAAGAAATGCCACCACCGAGTTTGACATGCGCCAGAAACACTCCGCAAGTACAGGCAGTAATGCATTGGAGAAGCGTGTTAGCGACCGTTCAACCGTAGCCGGGCCAAATTCGTGTTCGCGCATCTTCTCAGTGCCACATCCACGCTCTCTTGCGGACAATAAACGGGTTTAAAAAGCGTCTTGCACTACAAAAATAGGTCTGCCGAAAATATATTTCCCCAGTGTGTTTTGGTTGCCATCGTAATGACCGGATAGGCTACGCCGTTGACAATTAAGGTCGAGTAAGCGCGCACAATGCAAATGCACGGCCTCACCTGTAAAGCAAACGTTAAGATGTGATTAACTGTTTTCTGTGCACTGTGCATACACGGAAGAAAGAGCGTACAGCTGTTGCGGTGCGAATACGCATTTCTAGTGCCCACTAAAACGTGCGGAATTTGAACAAAGCGATAGCAGAAATTTCGAATCAAACGTACGTCAACGGGGCTTACTAAATTAGCTGGCCTTAAATTTTACCTAGTCGCAGTGTGCGCCGCACCGAATAAGCAAATATTACGCAGCAAATCGATTGATTGATGACTGATTGATTGTGGGGTTTAACGCGCCGACGCAACGCAGGCGATGAGGCGCGCCGTAGTGGAGGGCTCCGGATTAATTTTGACCACCTGGGGACCTTTAACGTGAGCCGAAATCTCGTACACACGGGCGTTTGTGCTTTTCGCCTCCATCAGAAAAGCGGCCGCCACAACCGGGAATCGAACCCGCAACCTCGAGCTCAGCAGCGCAAATTACGCAGCAAATCGCTTCAATGTCATAGCTATGGGCTTATAATACTACCTGGTTCGCGCACAAACAAAACATGACTGCGCGCAACAAAGAGCCCACACGCACTCGGAACACACATGCTACAAGGTCGGACGCAGGGTGCCGTCGAGAACAACAAGCGCGAATTCAAGTGAATTTAATTCTTGCGGCACGGAAACCTTACGACAACTGGCTAGACATGCTACGCCGCTGATAATTAAGCAGGGAAGTAAGCGCGCACACAACAAATGCACGGCCCCCCGGTCCGAACCAAAGCCCTACGACGCGACGAACTCTCCGCTGCGCGTAATGCCTACTCAGAACAAAGGGTGGACGAGCGTTGTGGAACGAATACGAATTTCTTCGTAACTGAGGGCTCAAACCCGCGCAGATTTTAACAAAACCAGACCACAAATTCCAAAACTCACCCCGCCAAGCTGTGTTGATAACCTCTGGTTGAAATCTGCCCGTCCAAATCTATGAAGCCAAATTTTTTTCCTTGCTGCGTGGCGCTTCCTGGACGGAATCACGAAGTCTTTTTCCATCCCTTACCCTATTCGAACAGGCGAAGGTACATCACATCGGCATCGCGACGCAACGTGAAGTGACACCGACAAGACATTTTTGCACGAAAGTGTTTTATGCCGGGGTACAGCAAGCTCTCACCGACGTCCAATGCGTCACTAAAATCATGTCTGACGCGGCGGCGCTAGATTTAGAGCCCACGATCACTCTGGTCGCGAATGGAGTTGTGAGACGCTCTGAAAAGTGGGCTAGGACGAACGCCTGTTTAACTATACGAACGCACACGTTCCCTCATCGTACTCAACTAATACATACACATCCACATCAATTGCACACAACCCCCTGCCCCAAGTGCGGTCAGCTGGATACTCTGTATCACCCTCTGTGCGAATATCCTGCTGACCCATATTCCCCACTCCCCTCCTCATCCCACTGGGAGCAGGCCCTGGGCAGATCCGCGGAGTCCAGCCAAGTGCTGGTTCACCTGCCGAGCTCTGGCGGTCGCGGCGGACCTCTGGTCCTCCGCCACCCCCCTTCGCTAATCCGGTTTTCTTTTTTAAATAAAGTTTTCTTCCCTCTCTCTCTTCCTATAACAACCTCCATTCAGGTGGTGAAGCGAAGTAGTGCGCCATGACGCTAATCCGCGGCGATAGTTGGCGCTACTGCTGCGGGTGTGATGGCCCCGCGTAAGAAAACTTGCATTAAGGCAGAAAGGCAACGACGCCGACTTGCAAATTTCGCGCTCATGACTGCTTTGGTGGGACGAGAGAGACGGCAGCGAGAAGCGGAACACATTCGCGCATTCACGGTCCAAGCTGCGAATTCTGCCTCTCGCGTTCCACGAGCTCAGCTCGTCGCAATGCAACCGTCTGCCGCACACGCCACGGAGCAGGACCGAAGTGATCGCACAGCTGCTGAAGCCACCCGCCAGCAGAACGTCGCTCGCCGAGCGCACCCTCAAGACATCTGCCGACAAGCAACCACGCTCATTTCGCTGCAGCGGACCGTGAATTCACCAAAGGATTCGCTGACAACCAGTTTGGTTTTGTTCGCACGGTTTGCGAGCGCCTGTGGTTTCAGCCGGATTTAAGCAATGCTCTGGTGCGTGTAATACAGCGTGTAATGTTGATGCGTCTAACGGTGCCATACCGATGAAATATTATAAATAGAGATGTGCAAGTTCACATCGATACACAATAAACATTCAACTACTTCTGTTAAGGCACATTTCACTTTCGTGTTGTACCGATTTTGGGTGTTACCAAAAGAGGGATCAACCACATTTTGTTTTCGCAACAAGCAGCTAATGCTTGCTTTGCTATCTGCTGGCGCCAAAGATAAAGCCGGTTCTGAGGCTGCAAGCTCAAACTAGGCGCCGGTTGAATGTCCCACCCTCCCACCAAGGAGGCAGGGGAAAAAAGGCTCCAATCCACGCTGTGGAGGTGGTTGCGCTGTAAATGTTTGTCGTTTGCAATGCTGTTAACGACGCCCACAACAATTGCCCATGTGACGTCACCTGAATTCAAACAGTGGCTCTAGAAAGAGTGAAACCAAAATTCTGCCAGTCGTTACCTGCGATTGGCGGGGGCGGCGTCCCGAACGTAACAGCGTCGGCCACGGCCGGGCTAGAGCAGCGGACGACGCTGCTGTAGCCCGGCCGTGCGTCAGTAGAAAGAAAACGGAGAGGAGCGTCTTTGGAAGGGTGAGACAGCAGAACTTAGCCATCCTGATATGCTAGCTCGGGGCTACTCCCCAGTGCGATACAAGCGCAGACAGTGAAACGATTCGGCATGTGAGCTTAGTGATTCCCATTTAAACTTATTAAAACTAGTTGACACCGAATAAAAGGCGAAATAAAGTGCTGTGTGCCGCTAACCAATTTCTGGAACATAATTTCAGCGTTTGTCAAAAACCACCCACAATACAGCGAATCTGGGTTTGGGGACAAATTACGCACAAAACCGAAATGCTCACACGCCGAACGATCATCTTTCCATACCTAGCCGATGTGGATGCCAAATACCGCAACTTATACTGGGCATATGTATCTCGTCGCCAGGATGCCTAGCATCTACTGAAAGCCACGCGTTCCGTCGTTCCTGTTTGAATGTATCATGATTATAGATACGTGTTTGGTAACATGAAATATTATTAGCGTACCAGCATGAAATGGTTCTACGAAAGTAGGTCAACCACAAGGCATCTGTGCGCGTACTTCGAAGTCTGTGCTCGCCATTGAGTTGATACTAGGAATTTTCGCACCCTCTGAAGCCTAGCACGCTCTTGCACACCAACATAGTAGCCCATAGCCATGGTGATGCGCTCTGCACTGAAGTAACACCGAAAGTTGGGCGAGTTGGTAAATCATCTTGAAAGAAACACACACAGCGCGAAAACAACAGGACGAAAAACGGAGGGATGTACAACACAAGCGCTGACTCTCAACTAGTTTTTATTAGAAACCCAAAGAATATAAACACGCAAGTGTTTATATTCTTTTCGACTCAGCCTTTTTGGCAGCAAGAATAGCTAGATGTGAGTGCCGTGCGACAGTTATATCCTGGCACCTACGTCATGGGACATGCCCAGAGGAACTACTGGCCTTGTGCTGGGGGATGCAGCCTACAGTGGGACACACAAAAAGGATGTGTAAAATTTGGCGATCGGAAATGTGGAGCCAGGCGCGGCTACTCAAAGAATGCCTCAGGGTGACCTGCGAAACCAAGGGAGGAAGAACAGATGGGCGACGGTTGTTCTCCGAGTGGTGCAGGACCAGCAGCGCCTTGACTGACTTCCTTTGGAACAACTCCAGACCACGTCCACCCAAACGTAGTGGGGTACCCTTGTCCAGGAAGCAAGGTCGAGAACTTGGCTGATGCAGCGATACCGGAACGGCATCTGGAGACTCTCAAGCTTGGTCCGAAGTTCTGCGTGGAACCTCGCCTCAGTCCTGTCGAAAAGGTAGCCTGTGCGAGAAATGTTTCAAAACTTGTAACGGACGATGAACGGCCGCGGTGTGTTTCGGAATGTGCGGATGTGATATTACGGAACCTTCAGGAGAAGGCTAGGAGGAGTGTGCGATTGCATCCCATTGTCGATTCTTTAAGGGAAAATAAGTTAAAACTGATGACTGCAGACAAGGAAGGCTTTTTTTGTTCTGTTGACGGATGGCCAGTTTGCACAGAAGGCGTCTGATGCCCTGGCAAGGAATTTTCACTCAGTGGAAGAAAAGCCAAAAAGGGTTAAGGAGAAGGCTATGTGCCTTTTGAAGGAACTGAACTTGGATAGCTTGTCTAGGTTAGTAACAAAGGCGGAAGGGCTATGCCTTGATGTGTTCTTTTCTATAAAGACACACAAACCGGAGCAACCTTTTCAAACTATAGTTTCCGAGAGGGGAACGTGGCAGGTAGTGGTTTCTACGTTTTCGCAGAAGCAGCTAGAAAGGGTTAGAGTTGAAGGCCCCTTTAAATTAAGAAATTCGGAAGCAATCGTTGAAGAAACGCGGCTCGGAAAGTTTCAGGGGTGCCCAGCATTCAGTGTTGGTGTAGTGGACTTGTACTACTTCCTTCCACAACGAGAGTTAATGAAGTGCGTAGAAGAATGTATAAGAGACAGCAACGATGAGTTAAAGTTCCAAAATGACTGTGGTCTGACCGTAGAAGGATTTTTGGAGCTGTTGTTGTTTTATTTGCAATCGACGTTTATCAAATGGGAGCAAAAGGTGCTCCTTCAAAATGCAGGCGTTTGTATTGGTTCGAGGGTCGCACCAGTTCTTAGCAACATTTTTCTGGGGAAAGTTGATGTTAACCTGGAAAAGGTGCTTGGAGGCAAGGTGGTCCGTGTCGCAAGATACGTAGACGATTATTTGGTTTTTGTGCACCGGAATGAAGCATCAATGAAATGTGAAGGTATCGTAAAGGCGTTAGAAAAACCACGGTATGGGATTGAAGTTCACCAAAGAGCTTCCCGCAGAAGGTAGCTTACAGTATCTAGATCTAGCCATAAATTTTGCAGAGAACCACACATGCTTTAAGGACAATCCTAGGTCGGCTAAGCCGCTTCTTAATTATGCGTCCGGGCATTGAAAAATAGTAAAAAGAGGCATCGCGATGTCTACCCTCGGATCAGCATTAAAAAAGTCATGCCACCATACTGCGGGAAAAAGCTTTGGTGATCAGGTAAGCCGCCTTCAGGCAGCAGAATTTCCAAACCATGTTATAATTTCGGTGTGTCAGACCTTAGTCCGAGAGATTAAGCCCGGAAGAAACGTGGTACAGAAAGAAAAAGAACGGGGGAAAAAACGAGCCGTCATGCCTTACATGCACACGTTGGCACACGGGCTGAAAAAGGTCGAATCAAGATATGGTGTAGAGGTTATCTTCTCCGCAAAGAACAAAATAGGCAGGCTTTGTTCCATGGTTAACAAGAGTCGTCCACTTGGTATCAGCCAGAATACGTGCGGTGTCAATCACAAGCGAGCCGTTGTGCCTTGCAAATTAGGTGTTGTTTACCGCATTCCGCTGTCCTGCAAAAGAGTGCGTGTGGGGCAGACGGGGCGTTGCCTGAATATCAGACTAGGGGGAGCACTCAGGGACAATGAAAAACTGCACGTATGCAAATCTGCCCCCACATTGTAAAAAGTGTGAAACACGTGGATGTGAACCTCTTTTTGCTGATACTGAAGTGCTCTTCGAGCACAGAAATCAGAAGGTTCGGGAAATAGTAGCGGCCTACTACATTAACCTCTATCAAGATGACTGCGTTAGCCAGACTTCCATCAAGCTCCACGAAAAGGAAGCGAGATATTTGGGCACGTGCTTGCGTGAAATGCCAGTTACTCGGCACGTGCGTCTTTTAAGTAGGAATGTGTGCTTGTTATTTATTCTTTTAGCGTATTACGGTGTGATGTGTCGCTTTAATCGTATGTTGTTCCTCTGCGCATGTGCACACTTGCGTGTTTATATTCTTTGGGTTTCTAATAAAAACTAGTTGAGAGTCAGCGCTTGTGTTGTACATCCCTCCGTCTTTCGTCCTGTTGTTTTGCGCGCAGCGTGTGTTTCTTTCAAGGCGCTCTGCACGCAGGAAATAGAAATCGAACAAGCTAGATTTATTTAGGCCCGCTCGGTGAAACAAAGAACGGGGACTTGCCTCCTAGATCAAATCTGCATCAGATCGTCCTATAATTCATAATTATTTTGGCTAATTTTCCACCTCAGTTTGGGTGGACGATTGCCAGGTATATTAGTAAGCATTTTCACCGTCATCTTGTAATCCTAGCACCATTTCAGCGCTGTCAAATTCATCAGGATTACTCCTTGTATAAAATATATAAATAAATAAATAAATAAATAAAACAAATAAATAAATAAATAACAATACTACTACGACTAGTAATAATAATAAGGTACAGTAACGCATTTCCAATATATATATATATATAATAATTTAAAAATAAACACGCACCAACTCGCCCAGTCTGCCATGTTGATAAAATATATTTACAGGATACCGACATCTCCCTATAGTCACATAGTAATCAGAAATTTCCCATCGCCCGAAAGACGGACCCACAAATCAACCCGTGCTTGGAGGCTAGGGCAACTATACATGCTCTATTTCACGTCACTCATTGCCGGAAAGTAGATTGGAGGCAGCTCGAAGAAACCGAATTGTTGCTGTGGCAAACTTTGGCCATTCGACACCTTTAGGACACAGCCTATTGGAATCAGCACGAAAGATGAGCCACCTGGCGTTGCCTGTGATGACATCGGAGGCAGTGAACCGCTGAACAATGCACGCCAGATTTTAGGAGCAGCCGAATCGAATCCCTCACCCACACGCTGGCTCTCGTGATTGAACTTGAAGTTAAACTGCCAGGTGGGCAGTTTGGAGCTGGATTGCCGTTCTCTTCGGGGAAAGTGAGTCCCACTTGGGTGATGATGTTGAGGATGTTTACATTTTCTTGCACCAAGGCGCACTGGTAGGTGGATGGCCCAAGCTGAGCATCATCGAGCGCATTGAGGACGGAGAAGGGCTTCTTTTCTTGATGGTTTAGCCTCACCAGAACACCAGGGAACCCCGTGTCCATGCCGAAGTAGCTGCGCGTCTGGAAGCTGCAGGCGATGGTGCCGAACTCTTGGTCGAGGTTTGAGGGCCACACACTCGGAACGGTGCGGAATCTGTGGCTGTGGGTTGGTCCGTTGTTCACGCTGTTAGCTCCAGCAACGCCGTTTGGGCGGCTACATTCGAGGCTGGAACGGCGCATAGCAAGCGCGTGCCGACTGTCAGATGGTTTTTGGCAGCAGTGCGTTCTCTGCTCACGAGGACGACGACGACAATGATGAGTATGATGATGATTCCCTCGGTGCTATTGGAACGTACCCACAAGGGGGATTGGCCAAGGCTAATTCACTGTTTGTACTTCGATAGGGCTTGAGTGCGGCAGACAGCTGCACCTTTGTTCTCTTCGGCGCTGATTCATTCTTCGACGTCAACACGTAAATGTAAACGCTCTTGTTGCTAGCGGAAAATGAAATCAACCCGCTAGCAATGAAATAACTTGCACCCCTCGGTCTAACGAAGAGGGTTGAACGCGAAGATGTCTCGTGATGAATTCCTTGGTTTGCCAATTCCACACTGCGAGTACGCACTTATCTGGAGGTACGCACGACTTTTCGGAAATACCCCCAGAAACTCTCGGGTGCGCGCTCCGTATACCTAACGTTTGGGTTTAGGATGGGTGGCGCGAATCGATACCTGCTGTTTGGCGTTCAGTGAGCAATTCTTTGAGTGGGTGCCGGTAAAGGGGTCGTGCAGACAAAATACAAGTTTTGTTTCAGCCGAAGGATTTCGGTTTTATCGAGCTCGCAGCGCTTCCCCCGTAGCAAACGATGCCGTATTCGCTGCGAAACTAATGAATTTAGGTTAAAATTTTGATTTTCCCGCCAAATTGTGTGTTTTCGTGACGTCAGCCATGAAGTCATGAGGACGGGTATTCAGACAAACTTCCAGTTGGTCTGCATCCTTCCTTACAGTCAGTCCTCCCAGATGGCGCTATACCATAGCCAGCCGCTGACAGTTGTCCGCCGTTGCTTTGTTTTTGACCGAATTTGCACCTGACTTGTTTTCGTTGCGGTAGAAAGTGATCGTTTCGTGAAATATGGGGTATGCTCGACAAACAGCTCACGTAAGACAACGTCGCTTACGCCAATCGCCCGGTGTCGTGTAAGACCACTCCAAATGCGGTGGACTGCTGTGCAGCTAACACCAGCATAGTGCGCCCTGTGCCAACAGCAGTGCGCGTCTGTATTATGTTTACCTGTATTTTCGTAACCTTCTTGTGTACCAGACCATTTTAAGTGCTGTAAAATGAATATACATTACATTTAAGCGCAAAGAGCTGGTTCGGCAAGCCTAAACACCGTGCCTAATTTGCGTTTGCTTTTGCCGGCCTAAGCTAATCGCACAGCTGGGCATATGACAGCATGTTCTGTTGTGAGAAATGAGCTAGTGGGTCGCATGGCAATTTCCTTTTTTCTTAATGATATAGCTTATTTGAGCGAAGTGTGCGGTAAAAGTTGTGTCAGCAGGATTATAACGAGGCGATCTTTCGAATGAATCAAACGTGTTTTGTCTGCATGGCCCCTTTAAACCCCGATAGGTGACGTTAGGCCTAGTGTCCTAAACATCAAAATTGGAAGTTAGGCATACCGCATTCTGGCTAACAGCCGTACGGCACGCACAGCAACCCCATTCTTGTCGTGAGGAGATGCTTGGTTGTCGTGTAAGTGTTCCAAGCCACTTCGACCATGCCGAAATGGAGCAATCGGATAGGCGCCGTCAAAATAACCAGAGGGACCCAGGTTGGATTGCGGCCACCGGAAGCGTTTGTGTTTCTTTCACATGACTAACGAGCATACATCATCATCGTCACAGAAAGTTGGCTTTCCTGCAAGGCATAGTCGTGTAGATAGGCATCAGTGAGGGGACGAAATGTTCACTTTAATAAAGAAGCTATTTGCTAGTCTGAGGACAGTCCAGACGCCCGTATCCCGATGCATTCTTAACATAGCGGAGCCCCCTCAGCCAGTCCCCGTATCGCGTGACCAGACACCGTATTTTGCCTATGTAACTGATAATTTATTTCCAACCCCAATATTTTATTCACTATAGCTATTTGGAGTTCGCTTAAAGGGACACTGAAGTGAATTTGTCAAGCTCCCGTTTTTGCTTGCACTGCGTAGACTGGCTCAAATTAGCACACTTTTCATCGTTTATCCGGTTGACAAATCGGTAATTATTTTACAAAGCGCGAAAGAAGAAAAACTACCATGCGCGGTTTGCGGCGGCCGCACCAACTAAGGCTGTGACGTTGGGAGGAGGGGCGCCGTGATTGGACGATGCCCAAGGTTAGCAATCAAACAAGTTTCGGTTTCGGTTTCGGTTCTGTAAAACATAACCAATGGCGTTGTTGGATGGGCATTCTCAATATCTCAGTAATCATCGTACCGCGCTTCTGCCATGTTGTCGGCTGTAAAATGCACAAGATAAGCCTCCCAGGACGGCTTGGAATCGTAGCATTCACTAGCCGAGACCTACGCAGTGCATGAACGCCCTCCGCGTACCCGCAGACGCCCAAATGTCATGCGCTTTTCCCCCATATTTGGAGCTTGCCTCACTCATGCCTGTATCGTAAAAAGCGTGTTCGCACCAGGCCAAGGGTCTGTTCATTCTGGCCTGTGCCCACTGCCGCAAGCAGTCGGTGGCTTATGGCAACAGCACGCCAACGAGAACTCGCTAGCGCGCCAGTGCCAGCCTGCGCCGCGTTCTGTGAACTAGTTCGTGGAGCCATGAACGTTGCGGCCCAAAAAAAGGTGAACTCAATATAGAAACATCGGCGGAAAACGAAAAAGTTAACTTACAAAAAAAAGCACGTACCCGCGGGGATTCGAACTCGGACTTGCAAAAACCACTGCGGTTGACATTACCTAAGCGCCCCAGACCACTCGCCACGAAGCTTTTTTTTTTTTTCTTTATTGCCTGCTTTGGCACATACAGAACACAGACATTCATTCACAGACAGCCGTCAACCTGACTTTGGTTGACGTCATGTGTTTAAAAGTCCCTTAGGTGTACCAACGATTCCATGTCTGCAAGACATTCGGGCGGATTCGACACATATTTTTGATTTTCCACGTATTCACTCATTGCCTCTCTAAAATACTGTCTCGCGCTTCGCGCATCGATGTCAGAGTACCTTGCGGCCATTCTTGCTTTCCAAATAGAGCTCAATCCAACAAGCATGATCAGGTCGTAAGGCATACCATCCTCGTTTTCAACAGGCAAGTACCGTATGCCTTGGGCATCCACAGGCAGATCCTTTTTCAGAGTTCGTTGGAGCACATCCCACAGGAACACAGCATCCCAACAATCGATGAATACATGCTCAATAGTTTCAGCTTTTTTGCATATGATACAGTCAATTCCCCATGGAACGAACAAGTCTTTTTCTGCCATCCACGTCTTAACAGAGAGGGTTCCAGTATGCAGTTTGAAGAAAAAAGTCTTTACGCTAGGGGGTACCTGCATACGCTTAACTCTTTTAAGCACATCTTTACCCCTACCTACTCTATAAATCAACCGGTACATTGGTTCAGGGAGGACTACATCACACACGTCTTTATACAACTTTTTCCTATTTACTTGACACAAGTATTCCCAAGAAAATCGAACAGCCAAGAAACGGCATGACAGTACAACTTCTCTCATAAAACCATGCAGGCCGCCAGGTATAACATTGGACGTGACTATAATATCCGGTAACGCTCTACCCAAGCGCAATTGACAGATAGTTCTTAACGTTGGATCCTTAACATCGCGGAGAAACAAGAAACGGTTTACAATTTGACGTACAAACAAGTGTGCTAGTCCCAAACCTCCGTCCCTGACCCTACGAAACAGGTTTGTCCGGCTTGTCCGTTCCCAGTTTGACCCCCATATAAACACAGCGAATACACGATGCAGTCTTTGAACATTTGCTCGGGAACAGTGAAGAACCTGAAGGACATACCACAGTCTGCTTACAAAAAATAAGTTGCACACAGTCGTTCTTGAAAATATTGATAAGCTCCACCCTTTCCACTTTTCTGCCCTTTCTTTCATTACTTCGGCTTCCTTCCTCCAATACGGATCGCTGTCTTTATAAACTCCAAAGGCACACCTAAGTACTTTGCCGGTGTGCTGACCCAATTCATGTTAGCGAAGATGCTTAGGGGTTGATGGCCAATTTCCATGCCAAAAGCCCCAGGCATTTTTTTCCAGTTTACGGCACTCCCATTCGCCTCACAGGATCGTTTGACGATTTCCACTACCGCATTGATGCTTTCGACATCTGAACAAAAAACAGCAATATCGTCCGCATAGGCTAAGAGTTTAACTTCTGCCCCATGCAGCCGAAATCCGTGTACGCTGTCGCTGCGTATAATACTTAAACAAAGTGATTCAATGTATAAACAAAAAAGTAACGGGCTAAGTGGGCATCCCTGGCGTACGGAGCGCTGTACTTCTATGCTTTCTCCCACAACCTTATTTACTATTAGCCGCGTCTTGCAACACCTGTACGTCATGGCCACACCTTCCCGAATAACAGAGCCAACATTCACATAGTCTAAAATGCACAGCAATATTTCATGGGGAACTCTGTCGAATGCTTTTTCTAAGTCTAGTTGAAGCATCGCTACGTTGGTTCCTGTTGCATCGCAGCATTCCAACACACAACGGGCTGTGTGGATATTCGTGGAGATTGTGCGTCCCCTAATACCACACGTTTGGTGTGGTCCCACAAGTTCTGTCATTACTGTTTGGAGCCTTTTAGCTAGTATCTTCATGAATATTTTATAGTCAACATTGGTTAAACTGATTGGCCTATATGATGTGGACTGACGCAGCATTGCGGGGTCCTCGGTTTTAGGAATAAGAACTGTGTGTGAAACGGTAAAAGACGTTGGCACAACATTAATATCGTAAGCCTCATTATACACATCTGTCAAAATTGGCGCTAATTCATTTCTTAAGGCCTTGTAAAAGGCTGCACTGAGGCCGTCAGGCCCAGGTGACTTTCCAGGGTTCAGATCTTAATTGCATTCGTAACCTCCTCTATTGAAATTGGGAGTTCTAACAGTTCTTTTGTTTCATCCCTAAGTCTGGGCAAAAGATGAAGGTAATCATTTTTGAAGCGCTCAACATCAACTGGGCTATATGCGAACAATTTTTTGTAGTGTTGGAGAAAGCAGTTTTCTATTTCGTATTTATCACTTGTAACAACACCTTGCCATTCAACTTCAGCAATGTGATTTCGACGCGCATGCCACTTTTCGGTGCCAAGCGCTCTCTTTGTCGGCGCTTCATCGGCGATAATTCTTTCGGCCCTTGCCCGTACCATCGCTCCGCGATAGCGCTCAGTCTCGAGTGCATCTAGCTTCTGTTTCACTGTTCGTATCTCGGCCGTGAACTCGCCTGGCATTCGGCACTCTTCCCGCGTTAATTTTTCTAGATTCTCGCGCAAAATAGTTTCTTTCTTTCTCTCCTCTCTTTTTATTGCTACCGATCGTTCTACCGCGTCGATTTTAGTTTGCTCTTTGAACGTTTCCCATTTCACACCGGGCCTTATTTGTTGTCAGCGTTATGTTTTTCTATACGCATCATTAAGTTGCTACTGAACACTTCATCCTCTAATAATTTAGAATTCATCTTCCACAGATCCCAATTAAATTTTTTGTCTTGCTTGTTCGAACCTTTTATCGAAAATACGACCAGACAATGGTCACTAAACGTGACCGGCCGCACACAATAATCCTGACACAACGGCACCAAATCGAGCGTGACGTACGCTCTGTCTAGTCTGGCATGACTGGCCGCCTGAAAATGCGTGAATGTGACCGCTCGCCCACCCTCAAGACACTCGGCAACGTCTTCTAACGCAAAGTCATTTACTATATCCCCAAGTGCTAAAGTGCTTGCGTCTCTGTAGGCTGTGGTGCTTGTTTTATCACCGGCGGCTAGCACGCAATTAAAATCCCCTAGCACGATGAGTACCTTGTCGCTGTCACAGTACTGGCGCATGCCCTCAAAGAATGTTTTTCTTTCGTTTACCGTGTTCGGAGCGTACACGCATATAATCCTCCATTCCAAACCAGAGAGCGAGAAATCGCAAACCACAAGCCTCCCTGAATGGCAAGTCTCCACCTCATTGACCTGAACACCCACACTTTGGCGCACAAACAACACACAGCCCGCTGACACTCCGACTGCGCGGCTTACAACAGCGTTATAGTGCGTCGTAAAGCGGCGCACCATACTGTCCGTCTGCTCATCACCATCGACCTTAGTTTCTTGAACCGCCAATACGTCAAGGTCAAGTTCATTAGCGAGGCGGTATAGCTGGTTTTGCTTCTTTTTTGTGCTTAGCCCTCGCACGTTTAAAGTGGCAATTCGCAATGTTCTAATTAGCTTCGTGGTCGATTAGTGAAGAGAAGGCGACAGCGTGGCGCTTACCATTGCATTGCAGCGCGCCGTTCGTGCGACGGTACAGGGAGTCAAGTCCGTCGATTTCCGTTCACACTTCTTTCGGGAGGAACGCTCGGAGCAGGCCGCAACAAAGACCGCCGTAAAGCAGGCGCCTTTGTGGGCGGCTCAGCGGCCACGCTGTCGCCTGCTGCGGTGCTTCCGTCGCTCATTACGTCGTCGAGCGCACGCTTCACAACCACAGGGCTCGCGTTCCCGTCGTCGGCGCCTTCGCCGTCGGTGTTGGTGAGCGTCACCTCAGTTGGTTCGTCAGCTGCTCCCTGGTCTTCCTCCATACTGTCACTGTCGGTGGAAAGAACCGGTGAAAGAGACTGCGTCGCGTCCCGAGGACGAGGTTCTTGGGGCAACGCGGCTGCCGCCGCGTCTGGTGACGCTGCCTTTGTCTCGCCCGGTTGTGTCCTTGACGCGCGTTCCCCCGGCGGTTTCCTCGGCTTCGGTCTCGTCCATCATGAGTTCCGCAATATCTTCGCCACTTGCCGGTGCGGCCACCTTCGCGTAGGTGCGAACACAGTTACCTTCTTCGTGGCCGAACTGACGACACAGCGCACACCTCGGCACCCTGCACTGGCGTCGCACGTGGCCCTTTTGCTGACACCGCAAGCATTGCGGCGCCCTTCCAGGCACCACCACCAACGCCTGGTCGCCGGCAACTCGCACCTGGTGCGGGAGGTCGTCCATGGTTATTCCGGCTTTGAGCCTGAGAGCCACGAGGCGCGTCGTGGAGGCCTGCGCTGTGCAGCCCTGCACACGCCACCGGTCTTTGGTGACCTCCATCACTTTTCCGTAGGGCTCCAGGGCGTTCCGCACTTCGTCGTCGGGAACATTGTGAAGAACCCAGTGAAGTTTCAGACGCACTTCTTGATTCTGCGGATCAATCACGATGCACCGGCGGTTCTTCACAGTCACTTCCTTCAAAGCGAGCAGCTTCTTCGGTCCTTCCGCATCTTTGAAGGTGACCGCCCACAAGTGGTTCATCTGGTACGCCCCTAAAGCGATAACTTCGGGGAGCAATGCCAGACCAACCAACATGTCGCGGAATTCTTCGACCCGATAAGGCCTAGCTTTCACGTCAGCATGCAGAAACAGAGTGTTCCGGGTGGTCGGTCCGCTGGGAAGGTGGGGCAGAATGACTTGGTATTCCTCGTTGACAGATTCTACACTGGCAAAAGACCTGTTACCGCGGGCCGAAAGGCCCGCCAACACCGCTCCACTGGGGGAGCTAGACATTTCACGTCCGTCCTCTACGGTGACCGGAAGTGGAATGACTGGCCACGAAACGGGACTACGCCGCCACCTTGCTAAAATATGGGTATATATTGTACAACAAGTTTACACTTTAGTTTTGGCATTTCAAGCAGCTTAGGTGACTATTTGTTGTATTGCGCTCGTGCAGTAAGCGTCGCCCGAGTTTCCACAATAGCTCACGTCTAGCAATTGCATTTCGTAGACGGAAAAGCGTTCGCAGATGCGTAGTCGTGCTGCTGACCGCTGTGCTTGTTCGCCCAGCGCAAAAAAGTGCTTCCCGCACCCTAGTTTTACGCTGTACGGTTAAAATATCAGTTGATTTTATTTCCTTAGTACCTATATTGACTTCGCTGACTCTTCTCCCGCCTTCAAGAGGCCTTATATTTTCCTACTGGCGTACCAGTCAGCGAAGCGTCGCATGTGCGCTTGTGCAGCGCTTGTGTGAAGCGACCTTGACTTGGAGCTAGATACAGTGTACAAACTAACCAAGTAAAGAAAGGCACATTCTTCCATTCACAAACGTGTCCTGGCTTCGTTTCAACTGAGCGAACGAATTGCGAATTGCGACGACCCGTCGGCGGCCGGCGGACGACGAAACGCTGGGCCGACTGACTCTGTCTGAGGCCGGGGAGCCGTGCAGTAGCGCAGCGCAGCCAATTGTGAGCTCGGCTCCTCCTCTCGACGTCACACGAAAACGCCGCAGAAAATGGGCGAGCGTAAAGAGAGGAGGACAGCATTTTCGAATTAATTTTTCTACTAAATAAAATCGCGTAAACGCGCCTAGAGTGGTCGAAACATGGCCTGGGGACTCCGGACTACAATTTGCGCTAGTAATCCCGCAATGTTTACATATCACTTCAGTGTCCCTTTAAGCGGAGTGCCGCGCTCCGGCCGGTCTCTTAGTCGACGGTCGTCCGCGCTAGGCTTGCTCTCTCTTACTCTCGCATTACCCGACGATTGCTCACGCAATTCGAGTACTCGACCCAACGGAAACGCACAATGGAACCCCCTTCTGCGTCGCATCACACCAGGGTTCCCGCGAGGGGAGGTGGGCGTAATTTTTTTATATAATTACAATCGCATACACTAGCTCAAGGCGTGAGTTAAAGTATATTTGTGGATACCGCGACGGAAGAAACATTGCCGGGGTCTCCCCATTCCTTGCAAAGCTTGTCCTGTGGGGAGCGCAAAACGTTTGAGCTAGGCAAAACGTTTGAGCTAATACAGCTTCTATATTAAGCAATCTTTCGAAGAAAGGGAAGAGCCAGCTGCTAGTAACCGGCAACGGCGAAAATACAAGATCAAAGCAAATTCCAGGCCTTTTGTCTTGTATCACATCACTTTACGTTGTCATGGCATGAAAGTATGCCGACATGCACTATGGGCTGCAAAAAACTTTGGCTTCTAACCAGTATGGAGGCTTATTGATCAAAACGAGTCACGTCTACGGTAAAGATGCAGTAACACTATGTTTGTTCCTACCTGGAGGGATATTTTGGTACATTTCCATAGCCATATCTTCCCAATATTCAGATATGCGTTATAGGAAAACAGCACTCAAGAGGAGGAGGACGAAACTTTATTTGAAAGTAAAATCGAGATTAGTGGGCCGGGTCTTCAGTCCAGGACAAAAGATTAAGAGTAATTTTCTTCATTCATAGAACGCCATCCTGAGTAGACCAGGATTTTTCTTTGCGCCTGGAAAGGTTGGAAAACAATAAAGAGCTGCTTGGAAATATTCATCGGTTTCGATTCTTGCGATATATGCACGTATACAATTTATTC